>CM076581.1:708948798-709109726 GCA_034641835.2 Pinus albicaulis
CTTGTGGAAATCCACAGGAAGGGGAGCGTTGGTTTAAAAACTAGTGATTCAACAAGGACATTTGCGCACCCTTCCTCAGAAAAGAGCATGCAAGCTTAGATTGGAGCAAGGGAATTCCGCAGGATTACGTTAGAAGTAAGTATCGGTGTCTCTTATTTTTCCTACAGAAGTACATCACCTGTGAAGGTCGTTTTGGGTTAAATTTTATGTTTCACATCCGTCTCCTTGGCCATTTCTGAGACAAGCCCTTTAATTTACCATATTATCTTAGAATGTCCTTGTTGAAGATGTCTACTTCTGCCAAGGAGAGGGAAGCACACATAGAGGAGAACCTCTATCATCACGGTCTGGTAAAAATTATCATGGCAGAGGTTTTGTATAAACACAACAAAAAATGGGAGGAATTCTTGGTAGAGAATTACTTCGTGGATGATGAGAAGGAGAGTGATTCACCAGGAACCAAAGAGGCAGAATCAGCAGAGAAGCCAAGAAAGAAACCTCAGACCCGTAGTCAGTTGATAGGGGAGGTTAAGAAAGACGAGAAGGTGGTGGTAATTGGGGGAACCGTAGGGGAAATCCCCAAGTCAAAGGGTACTTCTACCCCTGTTAAGCGCTTTACAAGAAGCCAAGTTGCGAAGCTAGCAATAAAGAAAATTGCAGAAGAAGGGGTACCACAAAATAAAGCTGATAAAAAGGATAAGAAACCTAGAGACTGGTCTAAGGGGAAAGGGAAGAATGAGGTAGTTGAATTCATTAACAAAGAAGAATGGGAGGCTGCATCTTTCCAAGACCCGTAGTTGTAGGAAAGTGGGGATAAGACACTTGAAGAATGCCAAGAGCAGGAGGAACCAAGTCTGCCTCAGTCCTCTCAAGGACAGCATGAGAAGGAAGGAACTTTTTAGAAAAAATGGTCCTTAAATGAGATGGAGAAATTATAACTAAGCTCATTGTCTCTGAACAGGTTCTTCGGAAGGAAAACAAAACTCTAAAGGAGAATAGCCTACGCATGCACAAGGAGTTTGATGAGTGGCATAAGAAGGCATGTTGAATCATGAAGAAGAAACAGACTCAGATCGACCACCTATAGAAGAAAATTGAAGAATATCATAGTAGGGTTCGGTAAGTTGAGTCCAATAGGGCGTAATTGGATCACTTGGCTGCAGTAGCTGCAGCATAAGGCAAAGATTGAATTTTCCTTTTGAAGTTGCAATATTTTTGCTTGCATAGGGGACATGCAAGAAGCTAGGTCTGGGGGAGTTGTTGAGTCCTGATTTTGCTCATTTTTTATAATGTTTCTAAGGTCTTGCTTCCCCCATTTTTGAACTCCTTTGACCTTTAAAACTCTCATTTTTCCATATTACATGTGTTTTGACCAAAAGGGTGTTGTGAGCTTTAAGGTGTGCAAATTATTCTAAAAAGTATCATTTCACTTTGTTTGTAAGTATTTTCGAAACTAAATGTTACCTAATAGAATTATCTACAATTTCAAGTTTGATTGACTGGATCTTATGCAAACTAATTATCTTTCAGAGTTGGTCCACGATTTCTTGCAAACATCCCGTGATTCGCTGATTTCCTGCAGACACTCCACAATTTCCTATAGACGTGGATTTCCTGCAACCGTCCCAATTTACCACAACAATATCGGTGGTTGAGTATGTTCCATTCAGCCTCAAGAAGAATGGGATCATAGGTTTTGTTAGGAAATCTACCTACATGGATGTTGTCCTATTGGCTGCCTCAAAATTGTCACCAAAACCGCCCAGATCTTTAGTCCTCTCATCGATGGTCGTATAGGGAAATAGCTCCAACAACTCAACGAAATTAGTTTGATCCATGCTTTCAGTCATGGATCAAACTCAGCATAGTTATTTTTGTTGTATTTATCAGTTATTGTTAGCAAAAAGTTGCAGCATGTTAGTTTTCCTAATTCAGGCAAGCTTATGTCTCTACACTTATATAAATACTTTTATGTTTTATTTGCAAAGAGGGTTGGGCATACCAATCTTTTGTACCACTATAATACTTTTCCATATTAATACAAAATTACCTTTTCTGTTGATCTTGCTGTGTAAACTCCTTTAGCAGTAAAAGGGGTTGTCAGTAACGGAGGGCCCCCTTTGCTCACAACTCCAATAGTTGTCGATTTGTGTTTCTTTTAATTATTTCTCATGAATTGACAGAGTTATTGCACAGTTGTTATTTCTCTTTTTCTAATTTGTTGCAGCACATGTATGATCGTTAAATGGTGAAGCTTATTTGATAAATATATTTGGAGTCATTTGATCAAGATTTGGCTTATGTTGTGAAATGTTAAATCAATTTCACTGTTGTTTGATTGGTCCCTTATCTTTTTCTAATCAACATCAGCAATCTTAGGTGTTGTACAGGGATGATTAAATCGGCTCCATAGCCTTTGCTGCTATGTGTTGATGAGGAAAAGAAATATTGGAGTTGTGTGTGTATGGTTTTGAATAGAGAAGCACTTAAAGTGTTAGCCTGCATATATTTTGTGCATCTTCTCATAATCTTACCTACCCCTGGTTGATGATTTATGTCTCTCAAATTATAAGTCTATAATTTTTCCAAACAACTTGTTGAGCTCTCAAGTGAGTCTATATGGAGGGCCTGCCTAGTACCAGCAAATTCTCTTTTGCCTATAGACTGAGAAGGGTATTGACTTTCTTCCCCAAACAATACCCTATATATATATTAGTATTAAAAACCGCCCAGTTTGAATCTGTAACTGGTCGATCAAGGGCCTAGCTAGTCAAAAAACCCAGTTTAAACCCCTCCTTCGCACAATTTCCCAGTCAAATCGGTGTTGACCGGACGGTTAAGGACGGAACCAACTGGTTTAGGGATAAATCGATCGATTCCATCCTTAACCAGTCAGTCAGCTGCCAAGGCCGCAAAGGGACCCATGCATGGAGTTTTGGCTGGTTTAGCGTTTTTTTGGAGGGAAGAGGAGGTTTCTCTCCAAAATCACCCTCCCCAATCCTTTATAAGCAGGGGCAGCCTCTCATTTGTCTCACACCATCTCATTTGGGGCTTTTGCAAGTTTGATTGAGAGCTTGGAGTGTTGAGTTTTTGTTGGAGTAGTAGAACAACATCGAGTTTAAGCTAAGTAGTAGCCATCATGCCTACAAAATCCAAGGATACTGCATGGACTCATTGTGTTATGATTGATGGAAAAATGATCTGCAAATATTGAAAAAAATATATTGTAGGAGGGGATATTTACAGGGTCAAGCAACACTTGGTTGGGATACGAGGCCATGTAAAGCCATGTGGAGCACCAAATGAAGTAATAGGGCATATTACGGCATAATACCTTCAGAATTGTGAGACTCAAGTCACTGAACCAATAGAGAAGTTTGTGACTCGAGCAGTTGCAAAGTTTGGCAGTCGAGACTCAACCAACTAAGTTTGACCATGATGAGAAGCTTCAAGTGATAATGTTGATCACTAATATCATATATGTAGATTTGTAGTACACTGTAGGCCAATGGCCTCATAGCTTGTAGCATTAATTTGGGTTTTATGGGCCATTTGAAGCCTCATTGCTTATGTATTTTTTCGATGATATGTATTGCACTCAGTGCCATTTTGAAATATTCACCTTTACATGGTATATAAATGAGCAAACTTTGCATATTTTGTCTCTATGTGCTTGGAATCATGGTTGCCAATCTTAAAAATAGTTTTTTTATTAAAAATTAATTATTTGATGTATTTTTTTAAAACTGATTCGTTTAGAACTGACCAGTATCAGTTAGACCGGTTCCAGTCAGAAACCCGGCTCATTAGGTCCACCGGTCCGGTCACCAATTTTAGTTTTTAATATATATATATATATATATATATATCATTAGACCGGTCTGGTCAGAAACCCGGTTCATTAGGTCCACCGGTCCGGTCACTGGTTCTGGTTTTTAATACTATGATATATATATATATATATATATTTCAGTAAAACCTAACGTTGGAATCCTTCCACACACACACACACACACTACATATATATATCACAACATTTTATGATATGTTTAAGACGAATGAATTTTTTAGCATGGAAATTTTATTTGGAACATTTAAATTGATCATTTGAACGCTTACTAATTTTTATATTATTTATTTATTTTTAGGGTTTTCGGCTAGACCGATTCCATTCAGAAACCCGGTTCATTAGGTCCACTGATCTGATCACCGGTTCCAATTTTTAATACTATGATATATATATATATATATATATATATATATATATATATATATATATATCATTAAAACCTAAAGTTGGAATCCTTCCACACACACACACACACACACACACACACACACACACACAATATATATATATATATATATATATATATATCACAACATTTTATGATATGTTTAAGACGAATGATTTTTTTTAAACATGGAAATTTTATTTGGCACACTTAAATTGATCATTTGAATGCTTACTAATTTTTATATTATTTATTTATTTTTAAGGTTTTAGGAAAAAAATATAAAGATCCCATGAAGACTAAAAAAATTGACATTTCACATGTATGGTGGTATTTAGAAAAGATTCTTCCAAATTCCCTTAAACTACATGTTTGATCACAAACTACAAATTTTATTTGCAACAACGTTTATTGTATTGAGTATATTAGACATTGTTAGAAAAGATTCTTCCAAATTCCCTTAAACTACATGTTTGATCACAAACTACAAATTTTATTTGCAACAACGTTTATTGTATTGAGTACATTAGACATTGTAAACGAAGTTACTGATCAAACGGGAATTATTACCCCAAAATGAGAAATCTAACCAAAAAAATATCAAAAAAACAAGAAGAAAACTAAAAGTGCTATTTTGGAATAGCCTTTTTATTCGGGGTAAATTTTCAAAAAAAATTAAAAATGAAAGTAAAAACCAAATTTTTTGATGCAAAAAACACCCTGAAAACAAAAAGTGTTGATGCTAGAATAACATCGCCAAGTTTTTTGTGCAAAAAACGCCCTGAAAACAAAAAGTGTTGATGCTAGAATAACGTCGCCAAATTTTTTGTGCAAAAAAACACCCTGAAAATTAAAATTGTTGATGTTGGAATAACAATGCTAATTTTTTTGTGCAAAAATCACCTTTAAAACGAAAAATGTTGACGTTGCAATAACGTCTTTTTTTTCTGGGGTAAATTGTCAACATATTTTAATAATGACATTAAAGATAATATATCATGACTCGAGCTAAGCACGATCACTAGGATCTTTGGCTTCAAAGGATCCACGAAATGGGTGTCCTTTAAATACTTGGGACTGCCAATCTTCCAAGCTTGCTCGATTGGGAGGGACCAGTACCCCTTGCTGGACAAATTCAAGCTCAAGATGTAAGCCTGGGGCACGTCGTGGCTCAACTTGGCAGGTAAGACTGTTCTCATCAAGTCAGTCCTTAATAGTCTTCCAATATTTCAGAGCTTCGTTTTGTTGGCTCTAGTGGGAATTCTTCGAAAGATGGAGCAATCAATTCGCTCTTTTTTCTGGAAGGGAGGGAAGAATAACGCTCAGAGAATTTCATTGGTCAACTAGGATAAGGTCACTATGTCGCTGCTGGAAGGTGGCCTTAACATAAAAGACCTCAAGGAGCACAATGTCACTTTAGGCGCCAAGATTTTATGGTTGCAGGTCGCAAGGAATCCGGGATGGACACAGATTGCCTTTTGGAAAAAATACAATTATGGAAATCGACTTCGCAGCCTAGAGAATTTCTAAGCTAATCGTCATGGCTCCCTGATCCATTAGTTGTGCAAGCGCACTCTCCCGTTGTTGTGTGACCGCTTGTTCTAGATTCCAGGCAATGGGAAGCAGATCAGTCTATGGGAGGACAGAATCATGAATGCAAAAGCAATCGAGGATGATCTTGATTTGCAATAGCTAAAGGCGTGGATGATTGCAGAGGTTCGTCTCACGATGTGGGACATATCTGAGTGGGACAGAAGCAACTGGGCAAGGTGGCAGAAGATGGAGATGCTTGCTCATTTGGAGCAAGCATGGGCTAAATTCATGGTTGCACTGGTTGGGAAAGCCCCTCTAAATACAAGAAACAAAGACAGAAGGGTCTGGGGATCCTCGACAGCTGCTACTCCGTGGCACAAGGCTATAGGTGCCTTAAGGCCATCCCCACTGTCCCCTACAAACTTGCGATTTGGAAAGGGATTTGGCATGTTAAAATCATTTCGAAGATTGACATTTTCACCTGGCATTTGGGGCACAGCAGTATCCTTACAGTTGAAAACCTGCAACGTCGTGCCTTCCACGGCCCCTCTCAATGCCTGCTCTATCAAAAACAAGGGGAATCCTTGACCCACATCTTTCTCGAGTGCCTCTATGATCGGGACATATGGAATGAAATCTTGCTACATTGGAACAGCCGCCTCACCCTCCCAATCTCCATCACGTGTATGTAGTCTAATTGGGGAGGCTTGTTTCCTACGTCCTTCCTCGAGAGAGGTTGGCCAAACAAGGGATGGATGATTATCCCAAAGCTCATTTGTTGGAAGATTTGGCTTGAAAGAAACAATCGGATCTTTCAAGGGAAGGCACTTAGCCAGCAGTAAACTATTGTGAAAATCAAGAGCTTATTCAAAGAAATAATGCAGGACAAGGTGAACCAAAAGCGGGATTGTAGATTAAACCAGCAAGACAGGGATTGGTGCCAGTAGTTGGGGCTGAACCTTTCCACTGGGCACAGTACAGAGAAGTGCAGAGAAGAATGGAAAATCAAATTAGAGAATGAGGACTTCGACAAATGGAGAAGAAGCACAGATATCCACTCTATGTTTTTTGACAGTGCAACAAAGGGGAATCCAGGGAAGGCTGGAGGTGAGGGAATTATTCGTTGCCCTTTAGATCAAATCATCTCCCACTTTCCATGGGGTTTGGGGCTTACCTCTAACAGTCAAACTGAAGCCTTGGCTCTCTTCCAAGGCTTGAAACAGCTGCAAAAACATGTAATCAAGGAGGCTCGAGTCATTGGAGATTCACAAAGCCTCATTGGCTTCATTGTGTCAAAATCGGTCCCTAAAGATCTCTGTTTGCAACGGTTGTTCACTCACATCAAGAAGTTGATCACGTCCTTTGCGAGACTTCAGTTCTTCCATGTCCTTCGGAAAAATAACAAAGATGCGGACCTTAAAGCCAACATTGTTGTCTCATTACAAGCGGGATCTCTCCTCTGCGAAGAGGGGGAATCATGGGATCCTCCGCCTTAGCTGACCTCTCTCCTTTGTCATGTATTTTTGTCTTTTGTTGCAACAATTTGTTTGCATAAGAAGGTTTTCTAGTCTTTGGGAAATTGCTAGATTGACTGTAAGAAGCAGAGTAGGTGAATTTTGCTTGATCGGAAACCCCCTAGACATCGGGTCTCTAGATGTAATAGCCTTGAGCTTATGCCTCGGGCCTTTTGAATCAATATAAAATAATCGTTTCTATTGAAAATATATATATATCATGACTCAGAAAAACCTTACATTAAAGATAAAATATCAAAAGTCTTAAAATTCCAACAATTTTTAGGCATGGTATTTAAAATAAAATATTATGTCTGTGAAAAGCCTTAAAATTCAAAGGATGACATTAAAGATAAATTATTACCATTTAATTTATAATAATTTATTTATTTTTTAGTTTATCATATTAATAAAATTTATTAAATATAATGTTTTTTTTATATAATGTATTGAAATCACTCTAGTTATGATGAATGAACAACTCTACAAAACAAATGAATTTATATGTGATTTTGGAGTCTTTGATACTCTCTACATTAAAACATTTGTTTTTTTGGAAATTTTTGTAAATATTTTATCTTTAAATAATTTTGAAATTTGCAAATTTGCAAATTGTTTTTTAAAACATATATTTCATTATTGAGAAATATATATATTTTAATTTTATTTTCATATATTATAATAATAATAATAATTTAATATTAAAATTATATTTCTTTTGAATTTAATAAATCGAAACTAATAAACATATTAAAGATTATGCAAAAAAAATTGTTATTTCTAGGATCCTATCGACCGCTAAGGAAGTACAAAATTATTCTCTTAGACTTAACAAACAAACAAAAACAAAACAAAAAATTTAAAAACATTACTAACAAGTGATGAGGTAAATTAAAAAAAAACAAACAAACAAACAAACAAACAAAACATTAAAACAAATAAAAACATTATAAAACATCAAAAACAAATAAAAACATTATAAAAAAGAAAACCGCAATAATTTAAAAAATAAAAAACAAAAAACATTAAAAAAAACAAATTAAAATATGTTAAAACTATTTTTAAACTAATAATTTAAAAAAACAATAAAAAATAAATTAAAAAAATAATTTTGAAAAAATCATTATAAAACAACAACAACAAAAATCAAAAAAAAATATTTAAAAGAAAAAAACCATTTAAAAAAAAAAAAAAAAAAATTGCATTTCGTAGTTCGAAACCTCTGTAGATTCTATGATTGATGATGTGATTTCCTAGAAGAATCTATTTGAAAATAAATTCGGATCACAGAGGTTTACACTCTCAAATCATAATTTATTATAATAATAATAATATTTCAAAAAAAAAAATTAAAAAATTAAAAAAAAAAAACTAAATTTGAAAAAATAAATATGTAAATTAAATTAAATTTACTAAAAAAAAAATATATATATATATATATAAATTGAAAAAAAAAAAACGGTGAAAATATCAATTTAAAATATAAAAAATAAATAAATAAAATTAAAAATATATATAAATTAAACAAAAAAAATAAAAAAATATTGCACGAAATTTCGTTTTTATTTTTTATTTTTTATTTTTTTAAATTTAAATTTTTTTAATTATTTTATTATTATTATTATTATTTTAAAATGGTTTTTTAATGATGTTGGTTTGTTTTGCTTTTCTTAATGATTTTTTTTAATTATTATTTTATTTATTTCATTTTTTTTTCAATTTTTTTATTTTTTTAATTTAAATTTTTTATTTTATTTCCTTTTTTACTTAATTTTTTTAATTTTGTTTTTATTTTTTTTTATTTTTTTTAATTTTTTTAAATATTTTTATTTTATTTTATTTTATTTTTTAAGTTTTAATTTTTAAATTTTAATTATTTTCAATTTTTGTATTTTATTATTTTATTTATTTTTTTATTTTTTTATTTTTTTAATTATTTTATTTTATCATTTTTTTTAATTATGGTTTTTTTTAATTTTATGTTTTAACTTTTAAAAAAAAAAATTGTTTTAGACCCTCTTTTTTTAACTTTTTTTAATATTTTGTATTTCTTTTTTCTTTTTTTACAAGTAAATTTTGTTATTTTTTACAAGTTTTTTTTTTCTTTTTTCTTTTTTTTAATCACTAACATTTAAAAAAATACCCACTTAATATATTAAAAAATTTAAAGTGTAAAAAAAAGGGTTGATGTTGATTTAGCGCTTTTCAAAATTAGTATGAAAATCACTAAGATTTTAAAACAAACATTCATACTTCAAAAATAAATAAATTAATTAAAGTGTCAAAAATCAAACCTCTAAAAAAGGACTCATTATGCATCACCACTTTTCAAAATCTACATGAAAATCAATGACATTTGAATAATAAAAAAATCAAAGAAAATTTGAAGTGTCAAAAATATGCACACTACATTTCAAAATCTACATGAAAATCAATGACATTTAAAAAAATAAAAAAATAAATCAAAGAAAATTTGAAGTACCAAAAATATGCTCCAAAAAAAAAGTGATTCTCCGTCACCACTTTTCAAAATCGTGTGTTTTTTTTACCTCAAAAAAAAACAGGTAATCGGTAATTTTCCCATTTGATCGGTAACTTTGTTTGTATTGTAACAAAGATATCTTATGGATTGATTACTTCCATAAGTAGACATTTTGGTCATTATCCTACCTTAAGGGTATTATTTATCTTTGTGTTGTTATTGTGGGGTATTATTTATCTTTGTGTTGTTAATGTGGATTCATTTATTACTTTGAAGTATTTTTCTAAAAATAGATGCGAAAGACTCCACATGTTGGGACTAATTTAAAAAATATAAGAATTCATTTCTCTAAACAATAAATAAGACTTGCGATTCCAATAAGTTTTCAAGTTGCTTGAAATTAAATTTACTTTGAAGTATTTTTCTAAAAATAGATGCGAAAGACTCCACATGTTGGGACTAATTTAAAAAATATAAGAATACATTTCTCTAGACAATAAATAAGACTTCAATTCCAATAAGTTTTCAAGTTGCTTGAAATTTGACTGCGTGGCTAGTATTTCCCTTAAAAGGGAAACCTTCCCTAAAATGAAGGCACATAGGACATGGCCATGAAAATTAGTGACCCAATACCAAGCAAATTTAGTATAATATACAAAAACAAAGCAGTGGTTTGGGTGTTGATTTTCATGTAGCATCAAGAGGTATTCCCACATGCTAAGAGGCCTCCCAAAGGGCAAGGAAAATTATGCAAAATAAAATTAGAAGTTAATTTTTTTGGAGTTCATGTAGGCTCTAAGTTACAAGTCAACCCCACCATGAATAGGTGTGATCCTTGGTCAAACCCACTTGCAAGTATAAATACACAAGTCATAATCAATTTGACCATCCACCAACACAACATCTTCTACACAAGAGATATCTAGACGTGTGAACAGAAAAGAAGTGAATGATCTAAATTTTGACCGAGTTTGGCCAAATTCAAGTTTGATCAAAATATGACCATTGAGTAAGGTTGACTGCATGAATGTCTGATTGAAGTCTTTGACTGCAGGCCGAGTTGACTACAGGATTTGACCGCATATTGACCATAGGTTGAATTTTGATAGTTGACCAACGTTTACTTTTCTCTTATTGGATAGTTTGACTTCTAGTATTTGACCAAGTTTGACTAGTACTTGGGTTTGGTTTCTGACACAAATTTCTAGAAATTTATGTAATTGTGAACCTTGTTAAAGAACAATTTCTCCTAGAAGAAAAGTTGCTAGGTTTTATCCCAAGTTTGGGTTTCCCAAGGAAAGTTTGTTGTCTCTTTATGTTCCTATTGTTTTTCATTACATTATTGTTGAGATTTTATGTGTATAAATGTTCAATGATATCAGTGGCTTAAAAGATAATTTGATAAAGATCATTAGGAAGTAAATATCAAATCAAATTCTACTATTTATTCTTGTAGAAAATTCAACATTGGCATTCTCAAGGCATCCACAAAAGGGGCGCTTAGGCTAGGGAATGCCAAGCTGAACCAACCAATGGCCAAGAGAAACTACCCCTTAGAGAAAGGAGCAAGTAGAGGTGGTCTTCTTAGGTTCAACCAAGTGTTCCAAAATCTATGTGGCTTGAGGAGCCAAAGTTATTTGATTAGATTCAAGTTTATCCCCTAAAAGGAAAACCTTCCTTAAAATGAAGACAAGGAGGTGGCCACAAAATTTTGTGGCCCATTTCCAAGTAAATTTAGCAATAGACACAAAACAAAAGTAGTGATTTGGGTTCTCAAGGCATTCACAAAAGGGGCACTCGGATGGGGGAGTGGCGAGTTCAACCAACCAATGGCCAAGAGTAAGCTCCCTCAAGTTGAAGGAGAAAGTATAGAAGCCTTTCTTGGGTTTAGCCAAGGCTTTCCAAAAACTTCATAGCTAGCAAAGCCAAGACATTTGCTTAGATTCAAGTTTGTAACCTAAAAGCACAGCCTTCCCTAAAATGAATGGCAAGAAGGAGATGGCCACAAAACTTAGTGACCCAATTCCAAGTTGATTTAAGATAGACACAAAACCAAAGCACTAATTTGGGGTTCTAAACGCATCAATAGAAGGGGAAGGTGAGCTATAGGGCATGCCAACTTGGACCAACCAATGGTAATGACCATGTCTCCTTAAGATGAAGGAGCAAGTAAAGCCCTCTTGGGTTCAACCAAGCATTTCCCACAACTATGTAGATACACGAGACAAGTCATTTGTTTATATTCAAGTACCCAAATTTTGTTTAATTGGAGAGACAACACATGTATATGGGTAAGCCACCAATAGCCATTAGCTAGCTTGTACTTCTTAAAATCCTTGGCCTTGTTTCAATTTCAACCCTTTCGCTAGGTGGTTGGAGATTGCATGCCTATCTTCATAAGCAGAGATTATGGAATGAACTCAACATGCTTAATGACAAGTCTATTTGATTAGAAAATGTAAAGTAAACATTCAACTAAAGCCAATGGATCCAATCTCAAGTTTGAGAGTGAAAAACGCATTAGCATGTTGATGCTTCTAAAACAACTAAGGTTGAAAATTAGGTTATCTTTTCCATTGTTTTCCCTTTCTGCAAGATGACACGAGACCACCATAGGGTGTGCTCACGAAAAGACAACCACAACCCAAATATGTGTCCTTTGCATTTCCATTCCAAGGACTTGAATGCCTCTAGGCTCTTACAAATATTTTGAGACACATGTCTATAATAACGATATATAGATATGAACAAGAAGAAAGGACAACCACATGCTTCCAAGCAAACAAAGCACCAAGGCACTTCCAAGGAGGGAAAGAAAGGGAATGAAAAATATGAGAAGACAACCATTACACATCAGTACAAGGATCTAAACAACCAATGTAGTCATTGTAATATCAATGGTCATGCAGAAGATAAGAGTGGGAATCTACTTCTAGTGTTGAATTCCAAAAACAACAAGGAAGCCCAAATGATGAAAAGCTAATCATGAATCCAAGCAACTACATAGAGAGTAACTCAAACTTAAATGAAAAGATTATTTGCAATATAATGCAAGAGGTGAACTTGAGTAATATCCATCGCAAGGAAGAGAAAGAGATTACTTGACTCTTCCATATCAAGATCTAAGTAAAGAAAACAAATATGGATGCTCTACTTCATTCTTGTTTGTGGATTAACTTCATACCAAAAGGATTTGTTATGTACACTTGGATTGGAAGTTCATGACCACCATTTCCCATACCCATTAGCATGGGTAAATAAGGGTATAGAGCATAGGGTCACTACGTAATGTAATATCAAATTTGGGTACTCTTACGCACGTGGATTCTTTCACCCATGATGCATGTAAACAGGGATACACATAATGAGGACTTGAAGGAGGTATTTCAATAGATCCAAGGTCACATTCATAAAGAAGAAGGTGATAACAAGGCCAACTATCATCTTTAGGATGAGTTTCCCTAAAAGCTAAATAAGTTATGTGTTCTAAAGGAGAAAGAATACAACTTATAAGGGAGGCTCATACAAAGTTGCAACACATTTTTCTGTTGGGAAAATAATGGCCAACATACAAAGGTATGTGTGTTGGCCCAAAATGCAAGAAGATATAGCTCAATTTATTTGAAGATACACACGTGTACCAACAAACTAGTTATAGAAGCAAATTTATATTTCTCCCTTCTTGTACCTACTAAATCATGGGAGAGCATCTCCATGAATTTTGTGGGTGGTTTACCAAGAACCAAGTGGGGAAATAATTATCTATATGTGGGCATGGGCAAGTTCATTGACAAGTACAACGTCATGTCTTATAAAAGGAACATAAAGGGATAAATACCCAACAAACACATTCTTTAAAGGTTGGGATACACTTTGGGATGCCAAGGAACATTATTTTGGATAGAAGTACCAAATTTCTCAATTCCTTTGGAATAAAAATTCGCTACACCATGTTGAAGAGATACATATTTTTTTATTTGTAGATGGATGGGAAACAAAAGTAGTGAAGACATTGATTCAACATTTGAGGGGTTACAATCAAAAGCATCCAAGGGCCCAGAGTGAAATTTTGATTTATAGTCAACAATTTTATAGCATAGTGGTCTACACATCCACCATAAGTCTACTATTGAAACTTGCTTTGAATATTTACCACCTTTTCATTTAGATGTTGTACATGGACAAAAGAAAGACAACACATGAGAAGCATGGAAGGTTGAAAGATTAATAGATAAATATATGTAGATTTTCTTGTAAGTACATGAGACATTAAAGAAGTAAAATGAAAAGTGCAAAGTTTGGCATAACCATCATAGAATTAAGAAGGTTTTGATAGACAAACATGTCTCATAAGTTAATCAATCAAAAACACTTGGAATATAAAAGTATCCGTTCAGATAAAAGTACAAAAGAGGGTCTCATACAAATACAAGGTGGGATGCTCTTTCATTAATAGTCATGCTCCAACTAACAAACATGTCCTTTCATAAATGTAAGTTATAGTTATTGTTGTTATTGTTGTTGATGATGATGATGATGATGATGATGATTATTATTATTATTATTATTATTATTTATTGATATATTTATGTTTATAACATTGCATTCCCCTTAAGAAATGTTTTGTCGATGTGGTGACTGGTTTAGATGTCTACTCTTACGATTTGGATGTCGATAAAGAGTTCTTGTGACCCGATTTTTTCTTATCATGCTTGTGGTCATTTATTGATTTACTTCAATTTTTTATGTTATTGAGTTGATTATGGAATCTTTACTTGGTATTTATGTCGTTTGTATTAAAAGATCCAAGTATGTCTTCACTTCAATTGGATGGGGATCTTTCTAAATTATGATATTACCTAGATTAATATACGTTCCATTTTCTTCAACTTGGATTGTTACTTTTGAACAATTTGATTGTTCTTTTGTGATAAGTTCTAATTTGTTCTCCAATGATTTCTTATCATTTTTAAGTTTCTTAAATTGAGTGAGAAAAATTTTGATTATGGTTTCCAAGAGGTGAAATTTCTTCATCTTCTAATTTATAGATTTTATCTTTATTGTTTTGATGCTCAAGTTTCTCATTTTTCAATGTTGTAATTTCTTTCACCACCCGTTCATTAAGGCCCTTTGTGTGAGAATTTTCTTCATGTTATGTCGATAGGCCTTTCTAGGTTCTAATTTTTTTACAGTAGCCTTTGTCTTCTTGGATATATAAATAATTTATGACTATGATATTTTAAATGAGAAATTTCACCATTTTTATCCAAGATAACTTCTTAAATTCCTTTTGCATCTTTGAAATTGACTTTTGACCTTCTCTATATATCTTTTAGGCACATATCTTGAAGAGTTACCTTCTTCTTGTTATATGGAAGAGTGGTTCCCAATGCTCCAAACTACGATAAACCAATAATTATGTCAATATCTTTGTTGTACATACTAGTAACATTAAATTGAAGTACATATTCATAATCACCAACTGTCACTTGCAAATTCTTAATTTCATATTGTTTCTTGCAAAAAATATCTTCCTTTTCAATTATATTTGGCCCTAAAATTAATAGTTGATTTTCCAAATCAATTTTAATGTGATTTTCCTTATGGTTCATGTTGATAACGATGTTAATATTTTTTCTTTAGATACTCTGCCTTCGCATAAATACTATGTAACATGCAATTGAGCAAACTTTAGAAGAGAATATTCATTGCTTCATTTTTCTTTTCGCATAAACTAAGTATTATTTAACATTTTATTTATTTATTATTATTATTTAAAGAATTACTTTATAATATTTACTAAGTAAATATCTATAAAGTGACTTTCCCTTTTTTAATGATTCATAATAAATCATTATTAAAGTAACTTTATTCTTGTTTTTATAACTTTATTAAGTTAAACCTTCACAAATAGGTCAATCGTACAGGTGACGTACAGTCGTGTCTGTACAAGGGTTGTGAGTGCCACCAATTTACCCAACAAAATATACATTTAAATACTATTGTAGTGAAACAGGGGCAAGCATACAAGGACCGGCAACGGTGGTTGAGCCAATTAGTATGGTGGACACGAGGGGAGATTGCCAACAACAGTTATGTACGATGGACAAGTTCAAGATGGGTTGTATGTTGTCAATGGTTACGATAGTGAGAAAGTATGGCACCTAGCAACCATATGAACGACAACGGTGTGGATGGTGACGACTGAACAAAGTTGAGTCATTGTAGCTATTAACTCTTATTTTTTTATTTAAATAACAAAAATTTGAATTTATTTATTTTTTGTTTTTCATATTTATAATATGTCTATACTCTCTCTTTTTCTTTTCTTTTTCTTCCTAAACTTTCTTTTAAACTTCAATAAAAATTTGGAATTTAAATATGGCAAAACTCAACTAGTGGTTGACAACCCATCTCGAAGAAAACTCTTGGAATGTTATAGTTGTGGCCAAGGGCCAGAATCAAAAGTTCGCTCTAATACCAAATGTGATAACCAAACTTGACTCATGAGTTAATTAATCCAAAACACTTAGGTTTGGCTCACAAATTAATTACTCCGAAACACTTGGAATATAAAAGTATCCATTCAGATAAATAATAGAATATATAAAATGTATGAGTATGAATGATATGGTTCAGTCACAAATGAGAGCCCCGTATAAATACTAGGTGAGATGCCCTTTGATGTATAGTCATGCCCCAACTAACAGACATGACATTTCATTATTATTATTATTATTATTATTATTATATGTGTGTTCATAACAAAGGCATTCAAGGTAGGGGGTCCAATCCAATTGCATCCAAACAAATAAAGGCTAGAGGGTCTTAGTAAGATGATTAATGTTATGCCATATTTCCCTTTTCAAGTGCTGGAGCAAGTAGAAGATAATGTCTATAGACTCGATTTACCTCCATGTGTGCACATTCACTCAATATTAAATATGGAAAATTTGAGCTTCTAAGAGCCTTCCATTTTAAACTAAAATCTACCATGCACATCTTACTTACTATAAAGGACTTAAAACCAGATTCCATTAATAGAGGATATAATTTTGTAAAATAAGTCCAAAATAACTAGATGGCAATAACACAAATATTGGCAAGGTGGTTTGAAATGACTTCCAAGCAAGGCCAAATGATTTTGTAAAGAGAAGGTAGAGGGAAAATTTTCTTCACCTCCTTTGGTAAAGCCTTTTTGGGACTAAAAGCCTTAAAACATGGGATCTAAAATGGATCATTATATAATTTTCATTTATTTTGGTAATTTCTTCATGGAAAAAATGGAGCTACTGACTTATAGGGCATGCTTAATGAGTATGTCCCATTTTTTATTATTCGGGTTCTCAAACTTCTGTAGCCTATTTGAGGCATCAAATGGTAGGTTTTTGGGTCAAAACTTTGTAGACATAGTCTCCATCTTTTCAATGTTGTACTCATCAAGAGCTTTCCAATGGTGCAAATATCACCTCAAATAGAGCTCGAATGAGGAAGTTATACCTCCTGCAGCTTGACCTATTTCACTTACCACCTTGGTATTAAGTGGATGTCATGTTAGCACCCATTACTCATGCATGTGGACCTAGTCAAGTGTAGAATATAAAGAAGATTATAGAGGGTCCAAAATCTTGATCCTAATTGGGAGTTAAGGCACACAATAACCCCAACATTAATTTTAAAAAGTTATGAAGAAATGTTAACATTGTGCCACTGGAAAAGGAAGGTTTTCCATGATTATTTTATTAATTATTGTTCCATAATTGAGTAAAGCAAGGGAGTTGGCTATTATGAGCAAAACACGAGAAGTAGAAGGCCTACAACAACCACGCAAGCCATAATGTCCATGACAACAACGTAATGAGTACATCTTTCTTTATATTTTCATTTCATACATCAGAAGAAAAGAGAAAGATACAATCCTCACCTTCTAGCTAGGTTTTTTGTAATGGGTCTACCAAGGTACTTGTGTTAATTGTGTGGACAGTGTGATATTTGTATTAGCCTCTTTTCTTCTACTCTCAACTTATTCCAGTATGTTAAACATTAAGCTAGAAATTTTAAATCTTAAACTTAAGTAAAACACCAGATAACAAAGAGTTTGCAAAAACTCGTAAAATATGTTGTGATGAATCATTCCAATGGAATATCCACAATGGTTTATAGATCATGTATGTTTCCCTAATGTAAAAATCGCAATGTTTAAATATCTATAATAACATAGTAACCTAACATGCCAATTAATGAGGACAACACAAGGTTATGACTCTACATATACATGTTATCCAATACGTATTTATAAAACATCATGTGCGATTGTATTATATCATCAATCAATATATAGTTATGTATACAATCTAGTGTGCTTCATGTTTATTGACACTATGCACTTTGTGTGCAAGTAGAGTTATGAACCCTTTAATTCCATAACAGATCCTTTTTCGATGTACTATTTTCAACAATTTCATTTTAGAGACAACTTGTGCCACTCTTTGTACCTTCAGTGGAACCATGTTGTTGTGGGAGATGTGGGCTTCAAGAGAGATTATATCATCATAACATGGGCTTCACTCAACATTAAGGGGCTCAGTTAAGATGTAATGCCTTGTCTCTAAAGCCCCCTGTTAAGAATAAAGGGGGATGATGTAAACAAGGACAAGGGGCTCAGTTAAGATGCAATGCCTTCTCTTCAAAGCCCCTTATTAACAATAAAGGGGGTTGATGTAAACAAGGACAATCTTATTTTGTGTTGGGTATCAATATACCCCTTTTACCTTTGTATCTTGGTCACAATTGTCCCTATTACAAACATATAATGTGTGTTGTTGCATCTTGTGATCATTCATCGCATTAATGGAGATGTACTACTAGTACACTTAAGCATTAGACCAACCTTGAAGATACATCTTCATGAAGTGCTTCTCTCTCCATTGCATTTGACAGATTAATGGAGATCATTGATTGTGAAATTCTCGCTTATCATTGATCGAATGGAAATGTGGTTTATGTGGTGGATTTTCTTGGTATATAGCTCTCTTTTCATGGTTGCATCTCTTTGGTTAATGGAGCTTTAGAGTTAAGCTTAACACTCATACATCTCAGTGTCTCCTTTTATTATGACTTCAAATTATAGTGAGATTTACAAGGAGAACATTACTTTTAATACTCAATGTGAAGTATACTCCTAAATGGCACACATGTGAAAGCACTTTATAATGTTTTATTTTGTAATGGGCACATCTCGTTTTATCTCATGTGTTAACCTCCTAGTGAAATCATCAAAATCATATTGAATTTGCATATGACAAGTCATTTATGACATATGAATCCATACTTAGACCATGAGTGGGTCTTTAAGTCAACCATTTCTATTGGAGGAGATGTCACGATGGGAGTTGGATGTAGGGTGGAGTCACTTAATTGAACCATCCTTATTAAATGGTGATGTTAATATCCCTTAGCTTGTGGCCAAGCTCATTTCCTTGGATATTATGGGTTCGACCATGTTCTCAAAGTATCTGGACTCATTATTTCACTCATTCGTGTTGCTTATGAAAACTTGTATTAAACTATCACTTACGTATTGTGAATGGAGGTCCACCATGCAGGCTAATTGAATGTAATCCAAGGAGGTCAAGTTTCCTCCTTTATATAGGCTTCTCAAGGTGGATGTACCTCCTAAATTTAAGTTGACTTGCCAGCTACCATACTGACATGGTCTTGAAGGGTATTTTGACACTTTTAAGGACAAAAATAATTTTCTTTACAATTTACAATGTGCTCGATGGGGTCCTCAACTTATGACAACGACTCTTTTGACTTCTTGACCTAGGACAAACCCTAGAAGCACACAATGGATGCTTGACCTATAAAATAAAAAACCTTGAGCATGAAACCGTTGCTCCAAAATAATAATAATAATTTTTCTTTTATTTTACAATATCCAAGAATCAAAAGTACATTTCATATTTATGAAGATCGAACCTAGTTACACATTTTTCAACACTCCCTCTTAACTAGGGAGGTAATCATAAATGGTACATGGACATTCTCAATGTGAAGAGATCTCATAAGAAGAGTTAGATTGTTAACCCATATGTTCAACATCATATCAACCAGCATTATCATATAGCAAGGCCTTGACTAACAACTCTATCTCTCTACAAGATTAGAGCATAGTGTTGGCGAGATCAATGATCTATAGACACCATCATCATTGTCTTTGAAGGTACATACCCCACCCGGGTGTTCACAGAGTATGACCTTCCTTGGACTATTCTTATATTGGATAGCTAGTCCTCAAAGAATATTGGTCCACAACTACTCTTATCTTGGATGCCCTACCTCATCCTCAAACAACATCGAATGTCAGATGCTTACCCGATCCTCCATTATGTCTTCCCAAGTGAAGACAAGAATGATGTGCATATCTCTCCCTCTCAACCAGGGAGGATACATCAACCAAACCAAGCTTGTCTCTCAAATACATAAGCTTCTTATTAGGAAGAGATTTTATCAATGTGTCAATGACCTGCTCATCGGTGGAGATATATTGTACTTGCAGCACCCCATCTTGTACTAGCTTTTGAATGTAGTGATACTTATTTTTGATATACTTTATATTTCTATGAAACATTGGGTCTTCAAACAATCGTATACAACGGGTGTTATCACAATGTATCATAGTTGGGTTCATTGGTCCTTCAAATAGGTGAGATGGCGGCTTGCTTAACCAGACAGCTTCTATGCTTACTTCACAAGTTGTAATATACCCAACCTCAGTACTATTGAAAGAAATTGTATCTCGCTTTCTGCTCATCCATGAGATCATGGATGATCCCAAACTAGAATATCCTCTTGTAGTGCTCCTTCCATCATGCTCACTACCTCCCCAGTCAAAATATGTATATCCAATCAAGTGGACATCATTCCTCCTATCATATTTTAGGCAGTAGTGGATTATTCCTTGCAGATATCTCAGTATATGTTTTTTTGTTATCCAATGATCAATCCTCGACCTTAGAATTGACTGAGAACATTTACTGCAAAACATAAGTCTGGAGGAGTATTCACCAAGTATATATGTGAGCCAATAAATTGTCTATACTAGGAAGGATCCACAGGGCTTGATTTAGAACTCCTTAGTCCTTTTAAGTTTGTGATCATCGAGGTTGTCATTGGTTTGCAATCCATCATGTCAAACCTCTTCAACATCTTGATCACATACTTTCCTTGACCTAGATGGATCTCATCGGGTCCTTGCCAGACTTCTAGTCCCAAATAGTAGTGCATTAGCCCTAGATCCTTCATGTCAAATGATGTTGCTAGTTGCTTCTTACATTCTTCAATTCCTTCCACACATGTCAGGAGAAGATCATCCACATACAAAAGGATGATTACCAGCTCTCCCTTCACAACCTTAATATAAAGGTTTGGATCAATAGAACTCTTTGTGAAGCCTAATCTTTGTACGTATGCATCCATCCTAGCATACCATGCCTTAGGTGCTTGCTTGAGGCCATATAATGCCTACTTCAATCTACAACATCTGTATTCCTATATTTAACTTCAAATCCCAAGGGTTTCTCTATACAGACTTACTCATCAATCGTGCCATTCAGGAATGCAGACTTGACATCCATTTGGTGGATGTTGCATCCCATCGATGCTTCCAAAGAGACCAACAAAAGAATAGTAGTATACCTTGTTGTTGGGGCAAATGTCTCTTCATACTCGATGTCTTCTTATTGAGAGAAGCCCCTAGCCACAAATATTGCCTTGTATTTATCAATACTTCCATCTGTTGCATGTTTGATCTTGTAGAGCCACTTGGAAGTTACCACAGATTTGTCTCCAGACCTAGGTACGATCTCCCAAACTCCATTCTTCATTATAGATTGATATTATTCATTCATGGCATCCTTCCATTCTTGGTGATGGACAGCTTCCTCAAAAGTGGATCCTTTGCTTCTATTAGTTTTGTCATATAGGATGCATACCCAGAATATTGTTTGAGCTTCTTGCTTTCCTTGAATGTACCTTGAGTTGCTCCATGGCCTTCTGCATCTAGTAGTGTAGACTTCAACCAGTTATGTCTTTTTCTAGCTTCCAGAATTACCACAAGTTGTATAGGTTCACAGGGACCTTCATCTTCATGGTTTGATTCTTCTTCGAATACTGAAAGTTCTTCATCATCAGAGTTCATAGGGCGATCCTTTGATTTCTTGAATGCAATACTTTCGTCAAATATCACATCCTGGTTGACTTCTATTCGGTGTCCTTCCTTTATGTAGATCTTATAGGACTTGGAAGAGTTATTGTAGCCAACAAATGTTCCCTTCATGCCTGATGGATCCAACTTCTTTCTCTTGTCCTTAGGTATATCAATATAGACAGGATAACCAAAATATTGGAGATGATCCACGATTGGTTTCTTCTCAGTGAACACTTCTTTGGGAGTCTTGTTATCTAGTGACCTGTGGGGACTTCGATTTTTTATGTATACAGTTGTCTTTATAGCTTCACCCCACAAAAATTTCGATAAATCTTGATCATGTAATATTTTTTCACTTTCTTCAGTGGACTGATTCTTTCGTTCTGCAACCCTATTTTGTTCGGGATTATATGGGACTATCAGCACCCTCTTAATCCCAGACTCCTTATAGAAAGTGATGATTTCTTTAGATGTGTATTCTCCTCCATTATCAGATCTTAATATCCTGATTCTTGTTTTTTTAAGGTTCTCTACTTCAGCTTTGAATTCTTGAAATTTGGTAAATACTTCATCCTTGGATTTCATTAAGTAAACCCAAGTTCTCCTTGAATGGTCATCTATAAATGTGACATAATATAGATGACCTCCAAGTGATTTAGGAGGCATAAGACCACAAAAATCGGACTGAATAAGATTCAAGATTTCCTTTCACTAGGAAGAACTGCTTCCAAATGGTCTCTTGTTGTTCTTACCCAATGCACATCCCTTGCATACTCCTTCGTGATCTTCTTTCAGTTTGGGGATTCCATCTACTATTGAATTTATGCTTGGAAGGTATTTTGAAATGGAGGTGACCGAATCTTCTATGCCACAATTCACATGGGTTGATTTCAATGTGAACTAAAGCTTGAGCAAGAGGAGATAGCAACTTGTAAAGTCTTCCTTCATGAATCCCAATCACTCCAGCATTTTCTATGCTTGAGTTTTTACCCCATACTACAACTTTTCCATCAATGAAAACAACTTTATCACCTTTATCTTCTAGACTTGAAATTGAGAGTAAGTTCCTATGCAAACCTAGAACAAATAGGATGTTGTTGAGATGAATATTGCCTCCATTCTCCAACTCTATCGAGGTTGATCCAATTCCTCTCATGGGATAGATCTTATTATCAACAAGTTCTACGAAGTAAGAAGACTTTCCTTTTGACATTTTTTTTAGTTGCTTGTGATGACCGGTCATGTGTCTTGATGCTCCACTATCGATCACCCAAATGCTCTCATCTTGAAATGTGACAGTGAGTGCTGAGAAGAGTCCTTTGTCCTTTATCTTGCTCACTTCTTTGGAGTAAATAGGAGATTCCATACTTCTTTGATACCCTTCTTGAGATGACTTGCTACCTTTGAACACATCTTTTGAAACTTTTTCAATGTAGTATAGATCTTCATAATGCCCTCAGCCAACCTTAGCTCTGATACCATGTTGAGAAATCTATTAAGGCAATGATTAGAGTGATTTCTCTTTTATTGATAACTGCTTGTGATGTCTTTTTTCTTTTCTTACTTAGTTAGCTTCTTTACTTATAATAAAGAACACAGAATAAAGGTTGCAAGCCAAGGCCAAAACCTCTTCACTTGAGATGAAAACCCGCAAATATCTTCTCTAATTATAGATTCTTTAATTGACGAATTCAAATACCTCTGGATCAAGATCAATACCCTCCAAGACCAAGACCAAGTCCAACCCTTTCGGATGATGTGCTTCCTTTGTCCAAGTCAAGCCCAGTCAAATCTCTTCCAGTAGCACAACTTCGACCTCTAGCTACAGAATTTTGGCATCTACTGCAGGTCAGAAATATTCGACCCTCCTGCAATAGTTGTTGCCACACGTGTGAGCTTTTTCTGGCCTCCCAAGGCTTCCTCGGACCTTCACTTGGCTTTTCTCTTCCTTTTGGAGCTTGAGGATGAATTATTGTGACCTTTGTTGTCCCTCTTTCCCTTCCTTCTTCAAGATCAAACCTGCAGAAGAAAACCCTAGACCAGCTGCAAAAACCCTAGCCTTCCTTCGCAAGCGAGAGAGAAATAGCCCAAAGACAAGTCTCCTTTGTCCTCTTCTTTTTTTTGTTACCTTCTTCTTCTTCCTTCTTTGCTTGAATGAATGAGTGATGAATGTGATTCAAGGAGGTCGATTTTTCTCCTTTATATAGGCTTCTCAAGGTGGACACAGCTCCTAAATTTAGGTCGACTTGCCAACTGCTAGGCCGACTTGGTCTTGAATGGGTATTTTCACACTTTTAAGGAAAAAAATAAATTTCTCTACAATTGACAATGTGCCCAATGGGGTCTTCAACTTATGACAATGACTTTTTTCACTTCTTGACCTAGGACAAACCCCAGACGCACTCAATGGGTGCTTGACCTATAAAATAAAAGATCTTGAGTATGAAACCCATGCTCCAAAAATAATAATAATAACTTTTCTTTTATTTTACAATATACAAGAATCAAAAGTGCATTTCATATTTATGAAAACTGAACCTAGTTACACATTTTTCAACAATTTGAACATGTTCTTAGAGGCCAAATTCAGGAGAAGGGAGGACGAATTTTTATGGGCACTTTGACCACATTTGACCGCAGCCCTGAGGCAACTTTGACCACAGGGTTGACCTTGACGTTGACTGATCTTGAGGCAAAATTTTGTGACTATTTTGACCAATTTTGCCTGAGGGAAAGAAGTCGAATTCTTTGATGCTTTGACCAAACTTCTGGAGCACTTTAACTATTAACTGTTGACTGGATAGGGCAGAGTTGAATCCTGTTGACTTTGACCAAAATTACAAATTTGAAGTTTAACCAAAATTAGCTTTCTTGCTTATATTTGATTGGATCTTAGTTGGTTGATTTGACTAGTCAAGGATTTGACCTTTGACTCATTTTGATGTATTTGGACTATGTATCTCTCTACTCAACATTTGATGACAATCTAATCGAAGAAGAATTTGGAAAAGGTTTCCCCCCTTGTGGGGTTTTTCACTGGTCTTTGACCAATCTATTGTGTCTCTATTGTTCTTGGTTGTCTTCTATTGTGCATTTGGCTTACTGTTCTATGTACAATTGCATATTATGACTCGAAGATTGAAATTATTGGACAAAGTGATTGTTGTTGAAAAAAGAAATTGATTGTGTGATTGTTATAGGATAGAACACTATAAAATTAACATGTTGGATGTGAAATTAAATTTTGCACCAAACAAGTACCCACTTCACATACTTTTGATAGACCCACAGTGAGATAAACTAGAAGTACATCAAAAATGTGTTTCCTACACTTGAAATTTGAGTAAGCCTATAATAGTTAAATGAAAAAAATGAATAAAAAAAATTGCTTTCTTCCATTCCCTCAAAAGTATTTACCCTTGTGGTTGACATAATCATCTTGAATCCTATTGGTTCTTTCTATTTTGAGATCCATATTTTACCTCAAAATTCCCCTAAAGGATTTTTTTTATAATAAACCATTTCTCATTTTGGATAAGAATAATGTGAGGTTTTACTCCTCTTGTTCATTTTGTTGTTATATTAGTCTACCATATAATAAAACCCATTTTTTCTATATTTATATATAACCTCACTTTCATAACAACATCCTTTAAGTGTGGCACCATAAGCCTTCAAAGGAAATTTCCTACTATAAAAAATAGCAAGCTAAAGTTGATTTGTCGCATGCACAGCAACTCATAACGCCTTACATTCTCATGTACTTGCCTTGTTTGGTCTATGCCCCAATGACTCCATTTTCCCAAGATGTGATTGGGCACTTGGTCTAGGGCTCTATACCTTCATATTGTTTTCCCATACCAAATCATTAATTCCATTTTCACTACACCATTTGTTTTGTTAAAGCTTACTTTTCATACGTCACCTAAATCCTTCCCTCCATAGCCTTAGAATCCTACCTTTTAGGAAAGCCCTTCTTGATTTCGAGACAAGCCAACCTAAAGAGAAATAGAGAGCTATTGAGGTGACCATGGGTAGCCTTCCTAAGTTGAACAAACTAGCCCCTTGATTCTTGGAACTTTACATCATATGGGGGTGTTAGATTTTCTTGTGACAATCCCAATATTCAAGTTCGATGTCCACTCTCAATTATATTTATGTATCCATGAACCCACTCTCAAAGTGCATTTGAGCTCTCATCATTGTATTCAATCTCTCTTACGTCTATTCAAGATTGGTATCTATAAGCCCACTCTCATATCTTCAAGCTCTCATTAATATTTGGGCTAAGACCAAAACTATATTGTGTTGGGTCTCTCTAAACCCACTCCCCCATTTGCATTTCATCATTCTCCATTGCCTCTTATTTAGTTTAAGGGAGGTTGAAATGATGGTACAATCTTCACATGCAACCATGGCCAACCTCACTTTTTAATAATTAACATTGTGTATTTGTGTGTTTCTAGCGCATCTCTTAAAGTCAACCTAATCAACACTCATTTATTATATTGCTAAGTGTTTAAGACTAACCTAGTCATTATGCAGGTTCATAACCCTTCTTAGTGACAGTTCCCAACCTCTTGAAGTTTGCATAAACCCATAATCGAGACTCATTTGTGATAATATTTTGACATATTTTTCTGGTAATCAAGTGATTCATTTTTTAACTTGCAGGCAACATATCAAGCGTTTATATCTTGTCTTTGCATTGTATTTTATTCTCTTTAGAGCACTTGTGCATTCTCTCTAACTCACTTATGATTCAACTCTAGGGTACACATGCTAGGCTTTTATGTTCTACTACCCTAGTTTTGTCTTTCTACTTTTTATTGCAAGAATTAGTATTTACAAGTCGATTTGCTTCAATCACTTCACATCTTATGAACCTCAACAATCCATATATGAATCTACCATAATTTTTTAAAATAAAGATCCAAACATGGCAAAACAACATATTTCTCAACATAAATATAGAAAAGCACCAACCAAAAACTCAGAAATGCAAACTCCTATGAGCTCTATTATAGTGAACATCGAAACCCCCTCGCATTTCAACACCTCGAAACCTAAGGAAATATATACTTAATGCATTGGAAACATGGTGAAACATTTCACCTAGCATTCTGCAAATAAATGCCACATGGAATTTTCAAACATGTTTTGCCTATTAAAGCCCATGTTTCAACCTCAAAATAGAGTGTTTCAACTTCCAAACAGAGTGTTTCTACCATAGGAAAATGAACATTCACACCTACCCAAATGAGCATTCGTACCTACCCAAACAACTTAACCTGCTAGTAAAATTTTGATAATGATGCTCAACTTCTATAAATTGTGTTCTCTCAAGATTGTGTATTTTTTTTACAACCAACCGACAAAAAAAAAAAACTAGTTTTAAATATATATAAAATCTTTCGGTGATAATCACATTTAAGTATATTTTGTCGATGCATTTCATACCAGCCAATGTGGCTCATCATCAAGACAAAATGAGAAATCTGATCTATGAAACATTTTAAATAGATAAAGGGACACTCCAACTAGTTCTTGTAAATAAGGGCTAGTTTGACTAAAATAAGGAAAATAGGAAATTTAATTAATTTTAAAATTAATTAATTAATAGTTGTATATAATTTTAATATATTATTATTATTATTATTATTAGTTAGAAATGAAATAATTAATGGTTATATGTTATATAATTTTAATATAATTTAATATATACCTATTTTCTTACTTTATAGATAATTAATATGTTAAATCCTAATTTAATAGCTATTTCAATACATTATTTATCAAGAATAGCTATAAATATCATAATTACTAAGAAAAAAGTATGACATAATTTTAATTTTAATCTAATTAAAAATCAAAAAGGGGGAGAAAGAGAGCACGAGCAAGAAGACCCAAGGGAAGAAAAAAAAAAGGGGGGGGGGGGGGTTTGTGTTAAGAGGAGGAGAATGGACAAGAGGGAGAACTGGGCGGGAAGAAAAAACATCAACTAAGAACGAAGGGCGGGAATCTAACATCTATTAACACTCCACCCATCAGCCCTGTTAAGGTTAACTGGTCTCTTTTCGATTTCTAAGGATTCCCTTAACTTACAGTGGTGGAAATGGTCAATCCTCGCGATCACCTTAGCATCTTCAATGCAAATGTGATGTTTTTTTCTTTTCAGCATGCAGGGCTAAGGCAGAGGAGCGTGATCTACCATGCTTAAGGTCAGCGACGTGTTCATAAATTCTTTTATTAATGGATTGACCAGTTTCACCAATGTAAGGCGTCCCACAGAAACATGGAATCAAGTAAACACTCTTACCATCCTTTGGACAAACCGGGTCCTTAACCGATCTAAGCGAACTCCGAATGGTGCGGAGGGGCTTGAAGGACGAAGAAATATTATGTCTCCTAAGGATCCTAGCGATTTTATCAGTAGTACCTTGAATAAACGGAAGGTGAACTCCAAATAACCGATCGCAAGTATCTTTCTTATTCAAAGGACCTTTTTCTGCTTTTTGAAAAGCTCTAAGACATTGAACTTTGCAATAACCATTCTTATTGAAAACGTTTAGGAGATGGGATTTTTCTCCTTCAAGGTGGTGTTCATCGGAGATTCTAAAGGCTCTAGTAGCTACGGTGTTGAGAACCCCTAGCTTCTAAGCAGGGAAATGATGAGAACCAGCATGTAAATACTGCTCAGTATGTGTCTTCTTTCTAAAGACTTGATGGGAAAAAGAACCTTCCTCATTCTTAGAAATAAGAACATCTAAAGACTTGATAGGAAAAAGAACCTTCCTCATTCCTAGAAATAAGAACATCTAGAAAAAACAGACTTCCATCCACTTCGAATATTTGTAAATATTTGTAAATATTTCATACAATGTTTCCCTATATCTAATGTTGGGGGTCATTCTAGTGCATATCCATTTCGAATTCATGTGTCCTCGTCATGTGCAACTTAGGCTATGAGAAACTAAGATTTGTGGTCAGACGGAAAGAGGCACTACTTTGTAGGAAAAGTTACCATTTTAGGGCCCCACACTTTGCCTTTTTTATTTTTATCGTGTTCTTTGTTTTTAATAACAATCGCCTTTTTAAGAATCCACCCGATTGACATTTCTCGCAAAGCAAGAAACAGATCTTGAGAAGATCTTCTGTGCTTCCAAATTGGAAATCTATTCCATGTGGATCCGGATACATGGAAACACAAACCCTGGATCCTCAATAGGTAGATCTGGTAACGTAAGACACATGTAACTAGGGGAACAAATAACATCAGCCCAGCTTGTAACTTTTTTTCTCTTTCGAGAACTTTTCTGTTCAAAACTTCGCCATAAATACTTTAAGATATAGGAGATTGCAAGCTTTGATACAAAAATGCTATTTAATTTGCATTTTAGACCATTAGCAAAAGAATGTTACATCAATGAATAGTTGAATGATAAGACTACAACTCCACTATAACTCTACAACAAATCATTCAAAACCAGAAAGAATGAGTTATCGCCCATACCTTAACCAACTGATACAATTCCGCAATTGATTAAGCAACAAGCCCAATTTCTACCTTGAAAACAGCATCATACAAATCATTCTCAGAAACCTATTGATTCTTACTATAGTTCTCCAAGATAATGTTACAGCGATTCATGGTGCTTGCATCAAGAAGATTGTGATTCCAAAGTTTGACCATAAACAACCTCCAGCACCTGCCCAGATAGTTTAATCAGAATTAGAAGAATAGAAGGGAAACCCAAAGTTTCACTCTATATAATTAGGCCACGTTGTTGATTCAAAATAAGGAAAGCATTGTAAAATTACCATTGGAGAGCTCCAATTCGAGCAAGATCCTGACCATGATGCTTAGAAAATGCCTCACATGCCCAAGGTATGTGGCCATCTGCTAGCACACTGCAATGTGAAAGTTGGTATTTAATGTTTATGCTTAAGTGTGAGTTAAATGTTCTGTCTTTCAAACAGCACCATATATCTCAACGATGATGAGAAAACTTTGGACTGAATTTCTATACAACTGTAAGGAAAGTTTACTGAAGTGTTAAGGATGAGTAATTCCTTACTGTTGCTTCCTAACAAAAGAATTCCAAAGGTGCATAAGCTTTTTCTCATGCTTTGTCACATCTACAAAATCATCAAGCATCTGCACCCATAGATATTTTATCAGATAACAATTTTTAATCACTTCAGTTCATGTGACTCAATAGTTCAAACGCACAAGGAAGCCTTCATTTTCCTATGCCTAGCATAATTCTGGTAATATGCACTGCCATTTTCCTCACTAGAACAGCCTTATCTTTAATTGCTGGTGCCCATAATACTCGTAAACATCTGCTTTTCTGAAATTAAAAATGATTTTGATTTCCTGAATCTAATCCAATCTTCTGAGAATTATTTTTAGAAAATATTTCTTTAATCCAATCTTCTGAAAATTATTTTTAGAAAACATTTCTTTAATCCAATCCTCTGAGAATTATTTTTAGAAAATATTTCTTTAATCCTAAGCAGATGCAAATATTGCTTTTGCAGATGAAATCCTTCAAGTGAGAACTTCAATTATCTAACTGTTCATGTTTTCTTACCATGTACGATATTACCGAGTAAGATTACTGTAAACTTTAACTGGTTTTCACTTTTTAAGTTCTTTCTATGAAATATTATGTAAATTTCTTATAATGGAACCTGATAGTATTTCTGAAATTCTTTCTCACTTAAAAACAGAAATGTTGTCTATCTCTCAACTAAAATAGCAATTTGTTTGTTATTACATGAAGTAAATCAATTGGCAGTTTCTTGTATGTAATTTTTGAAGTTATTAATATCTCTTAGTAAAATTGAGATGTTTGATTCAACTTGTATATTATTAGCTTAGGAATTACGTTCAATAGAATTTAATTTAGCATAAATGACCTTAAGGGCAACTCCTACCGACAAACAACCAACAGGTTATTGGTAAGATCGTGAATTTCCAATTAGCAAACAAATTGTGTATCAATTGGCTTTTCTACTGTTTCCAAAGGTCCCGGACCTTACTCTAAAACCTGAAAATACTGCAAAACAAATAAGAAGAGATCAGTGAGACAATATATATTACCCTCCTGTCTTCAAAGTCTGCAATGTCATCATCAACTTCATCTTCGCTATCTCTATCTGATAATACTTGCTCCAAGGCCATTGGCTTCATAAAATAGACAAAAGAGTCAGAAATGTAACAAAAACTTTATTCAAGAAGACTACACAAGTGAAATTTTCAAACAAGATAATGACAACCAAATACACAGTGGCCCCCAAACAAAGCTGCACCTGGAAGCTATAAAAATACACGTTTCCTTCATTATTTAAGTGTTAAACTAATTGAAAGATGCTAAATAGATAAATTGCTTGAAATGAGGAAAAGTTTCTGAAACGGGCACAAGTTTCAGAAACACCACTATTAAAATTTTTAAGAAAACGGGAAATGGTGATAATACACACGCATACAGAATTAATATATCCATATCTCAGTAGTTAATACACAATGCTGGGCCTTGTTGCTTATATGGGAGATGATCCATAATGGTAGGGGTACATAAGGATTAGGTCACTGGCAACAAAATTTTGTTTTCTCAAACATGAAAAGTTTACAGGAAGAGATGAGATCACAGCAGGCCATTTTTAAACAGGAGGCAGAAATGCAGCAGCCAACACTGAACTCTTGGGTTGAAGTGGTCAGGAAAAGGGAACAAGCTCCCCTGCCCACCATGGTTGAAAGGGTGGTATAGGGAAAGGCTGGACAAGGAACACCTCCGCCAAGCCTGGGAACTTAAGCTTAGAGTACAGAGGCTCACCCCTCCCATGGCACCATCGGCACCCCTACAGACAAAGACACTTTAGATTTGAAGGACCCCGCCCTTGAGCATATATGCATGGGCCCCAAATTCACTCTTCCTCTATTTACAGACACACAGAAACCATCTCAGAGCCTTCCGGACGAAGAGAATATTGAATTCTCTCCCACCCACACACAACTTTCTTAATCCTGACCTCACCAAATCCCAATAGGCAGAACTCAAGTTATCTAGGGACCAAGACACAATTGCATGATGAGTAGGGAAGTGGGTAGTTATTCATGATCTAAAGGCCAACATCCGTGATTTGTCCCCTCTCAGATTACTCCCATCCTTGGGCCAAACGACAATCTTGTTTATTCGGGGGACATATTAGGGGGAGTTGGCCAACCATCTCCATTGGCTGATGGAGTTATAATGATGCATTTTGGTATGCACCAGGTGCACTTCATGGCGCGGTTCAGTCCCACAAACCTCCTTTTCCTTGCAAATATGCATGCCAACACCATGTGGATGCCACCATAGACCCATGTGTATCACTGGGCATGGTCATGTCACCATGACACTAGATCTGACAGTGTCAGAGGGTCTTGGGGGGTTTCCTGTCTTATACTAGACAACTACAATGCAATTTGCTACTTCCAGCTAGCCTCATCGCACTTTTCAGTACATAGGCAGTCTGAGGGAGACCCTTTCCTTGATCTCTATGTGCAAACATCTCCCACCACTCAACTCTTGGAGAGCTCATTCTTCTCAGTGACTTCACATTCGGACTAGAGACCTACAAGTATTCTTCAAAACAAATTCAAGGATGCACTTTGCCTCCAAGAGCTAGAGCTAGAGTCTGTTAATCTTCATAGGAGTTCACAAGATAGGAATGGACCCCTCAGGTTACAGGAGACACCACTTGCAGTTGGGTAAATCCCATACCTTACTGAAACTAAACAGGCTCCCTTGTTTTTCAATCTTTATGAACTTGTACTTGCTTCCCCATAGTGCAGGCCAATGTTGCAAGAAGTGGAAGTGTTCTTAGGAAGGAAGCGTCATCTTCCAAAAATCCTAGGAATCGAAGCATCTCGGAAGCATCTTTATATATATATATATATATATATATATATATATATATATATTATTGCATTTTGTTTCAAAAAAAACATTCAAAATGCCAAATTAGTTGTAGAATATATGAAAACCTGTATGTTTATACACAAATCAAGGTAGAAATGGAATCCATAATACATTGCTGATTAATTATTCGAACATCAATCGTATAGATTCTAGCAAATAGAAGCATTTAACAAACATCAAATTTTTAAGCATATAATAGAGAGTAGAATGTAGATAATTAAAACATTTAAATAGCTTATGATTGATCTACCAACTACCAACATAACCAAAGTTCCAAAGTTTAAGCAGTAATGTTTACAAAATAGGCAATCAGACCATCTACACACTGAAGCATGAAAACTGATAAGTCCAAATTCAAAACACAAAATTTTAATCTAACATCTATAGACTTGACAAATAAAATAGAGAATCTATCAACTATTCTCTTCTCCTTGTGGTGCCACGACTGCTACATGAGCCTCCACATGATGAGAGTGAAGCAACTAGTGGCTGTGTAACAGAAGAGGAAGCCTCTGCTAAAGCTGAAGTCCTAGACATGGTAACTATGGCACTAGATGTAGGTGGCATCTCAATGCAATCATCATCATCATCCCAGACAAGAGAATCCTCCAATTGATCTAAATGTAACACTCCATCCGTCAAATTATCCTCCTCTGGCTTTTTGTCCCAAACCTTCAAGTCTCGATTTGTCTTTGCCTCCTAACAGTTATGGGACAACAATCGCAAAATATAATGAGCATAAACCAAGCTTTCTGGTCATTTTACATTCAACCTATTTCATTTCATATTGTGAATGAAACTATAGGTGCTCCAACACCTCTCTACAAAATAAGTGTTCACCACCTCTGAGAGCACCCACAATGCCAAATTTGTAGTCATGGAGCAGCACCACCATGCATGTTCTACCACTCATGAGAAGACAGATTCCCCCGATCTGTGACTGCATGATTGGTCCAAAAGGCACCATTGGAAGTGATGTAGTGGCTCAATTTTTGTTGTATGGTGTCACACTCCTAATTAGGGACCATTTTCTCTCATGCTTTCAAATAACTAGCCTGACCCTCTAGATCTTGGTGTGTTTTTTTCTTGGTGCCCCCACAAGGTGCTGGAGATAAAAGCCATGATACATGATAGTATTTAAGAGTAAGAACATATGCTAAAACATGTAGCGGAATTAGCTGAATGTTTAGCATTTCCTATGCTGCTGTGAAACGTGGGGATCTTCGGACAGAACTAGACTTTGGGACAAGACGGTCGGGCTCATTTTTTGAGACAGAGTGTGTGGGTTCGTCGGGGGTGTATATATATATATATATATATTTGTATATTTTCAGACGTTAAACATGAAAACTAAAATATTTATGATTTAAACTTTAAATATTTAAACATGCACATCTTTGAACATTGAACATTTACATTGAAATTTCAAAATGTCTAGTTTGATATAAAGTGAAAATTGGAGTTTACACATACTTGTAAATCTGGCCCCAATCCAATTTCGCCCAAAACTATGGTAGGGAAAGAGAAGGCCAAAAGTTACATTCTTGGCAAAAAATGTAAAAAAAAACACAATTAAAAGAGTGACTAGAAAATAAAGTGATATCGGTCGGCCATGAGAGAATGTGGAGATTACAGTAGAAAAACAAGAGTTTGGAATCACAGTATATGGCAGTAGACTATTTGTTGTGGTTGCTTCAAGATTCTAATACTCGTCATAAGGAAGCTTTCCCATCTTTGACATCATGGGTCGATTTACTATTTAGAATTAAATTTTAATTTACCAATTTTGTTATGCAAATAGTGAAGTTTGAACACATAGAAATTAGAATTAATTCATGCCGCACGGTGAATCTTCAAGAGCTACCTGTGAATCTTCAGGCAGGGATTGCATCTTTGTGGATTGCATCTCTGTAGGAACCTCCAGTCACCGATACACACACACACACACACCAGCGAATGCCCTAAACACACCAGGGAATGCTAGTCATCTCAATAGCCAAACCGAATGGTTGTTGTCTCAAACAGAATGCTGCCGTTGAAGAGTGAAGCGATTTTAGGTTTTACGGGTTATGCATTCACCTTTTGACTTTCCATGATTTTTTTATATTTAAATTTTTATTTCAAAAATTGTTCAACAAAGAACCCTGAAGAACCCAATTTTGGGGTTCCAAGTACCCATTATCGGGGTTTCAAGTACCCTAAACATCAAAAACACCCAAATTCTTTTAACGAAGAACCCGGTTCTTATGGGTTCCTTTCAGAAGAAATCATACCCGAATCCGGTTCTTGGGTTCTAGAACCCCACCCCTGGGTTAGGGAACCCATGCAACATAGGCATTTCCCATTGTTTTTCCATTTTTGTACAAATATGGTTATACAAGTCGACATCTTTAGGCTCAACAATGTATTTAGTATGCCCCATCATGCTATCCATCTACTCCTACACCTCCCCAATCATTCGTCGATCTGAATCTGAAAACTTGATCATGTAATAAATTGGCTTGGTCCACTGCAAAACATATTTAACCTGGGACTAAAACTGATTGTCAAGAACAATGTCTTTCACTACATTACCACCATCTCCATCAGTGCTCATGTCTTCCCATGTCGGGATGCATCATTCATCACCAAAGCACCCACAGATTGCCTCACCTTTAATAGGCACCTAAATGTGAGTTAATAGCTTGCAAATCTAGTTTTTGCAAGCTTAGGTACCTACAACCAATGTTTTAAAAAACGGAATCGGTCAGCTACCAGGCCGAGGTAATGACTCGGTAATGACTCGGTCGACCAGGTTTCAATGACTCGGTTTTTGTAAAAAATACATTAAATATTAATTTTTTTGTACAAAAACATAAATTTAAAGATTTTTATTCATGTTTCCAAACACATAGCATTACAATATAGACAAAAGACAACATATGATCAAAGTAGGCTCATGAATATATCCATTATAACTTGGCACCAGATATAACTATTGTGACCTTGAAGACTGACAGTAGTTATGATAATTAACACAGTGAGGCTGAGATAATAAAATTACATAACAATGATCCTGGTGACTAGTGTTTTCAATATGTGGCAGCATATCTGAATGTACCTTCAGCATGGTAGTAACCACAAGGTGTCCTAAGTTCTAACTATAACATTAATGCCCATAATTTAGAATTGTTTTTTGAACAAGAAGTTTGTGGAGCTAGGGTTTGGAAGGTTGTAAATATTGTATGATTTTTTGGGGATGCATAATAGAGATGAGATACTATGACTTAGCTTAGCAATGATAAACAGTGACTCATGGCATATGGCAGTACTCTTGTTTGGCAGTATGACAATGAATGGAAGTAACCTACAATATAACAGCAACCTGGGAAATGCTCCCTGGTTTAGCAGCAGTAATAAACAGTGGCATCACTGTGTTTTGTTGACATTCAAAAGGGAACAGTTATATTGCTGAAGCCCTGATGACTGGTATGAAATCTTGATGTGTCCTGTAACAATAGTTGTGGAAATGTTTGTAGAAGCACAGGCCTATTGAACTGTGAAGCTTTTACAACCTTGAAACAGTGATTGTGTGAACTTATGACAGCAAGTGGCATTTGTGTGGGAGTAAGAGATGTAAGACAAAGGGTTGACATACTGGTGACCCTAACATAGTGAGTGGCCTGAGATAACAGGGACATAAATATACATAAGCATGATCTTGATGATCTATGATTCTGATATAACAACTACGGTGACCTATTACATTGTGCCAAAACCCCACCTACAGCCGACATCTGTGACTTGCGTACTGTGACAGAGGGACTGAGAGGAAGTGATCTACAAGACAGTGAGACTGTGGCTTGATATCTCTTGTAGAGACATGTGGGAGCAAATGAGACAGCAGCAGTGAACAACAAATATTCCAAATACAATATGCCAATTCCCTTGTTCATTAATGACAGCCTAAAAAAACCCTAACAGCGAATTAAAATCGAGTTTCAAGAGCACAAAACCGAGTTTTTTGGGCCCACCGGCCGGCTGTCATGACTCGGCCTGGTTGACTCGGGCTCGGCCTGGTTGACCGGCTTGTTACCGAGCCGGCCGAGTCATTACAAAAACCGGCCGGCTAGGTAACAAGCTGGCCAACCTGGCTGGTTTTCTGCCTGGTCAGACCGGCCGGCCTAATGACTCGGTCGACCAGGCCTGGTCGGACTTGAGCCGGCCGTTTTTTAAAACAGAGCCTGCAACTTGGACTAAGTGCCATAAAAGTAGATCACCCTTGTATGCCCAATGATAAATTTAATGAGGTGCTTCCCTCTTAGTATAGTTGATTAATCCATCTGCATTCTCAATGCCTAATAATATCATGCATCAGAAGGTTCAATATGTGCACCAAGCACCTGGACCAAAATATGTGTGGATATGTCGCTCAATCATTTTTCCTGCTCGCTTACAATTTGTTGCATTATCAATGGTTACTTGGACCACATTATAAGTGACAATATCATCAATTGATTTCAATAGGAAATCTGCCATATTTTGAGAATATGAAATGATTGAGTCATAGACTATAAGAAACAATGCACCGCTAGGAGAAACGCCAAGAATATTTATCAAATGTTGGTTTCTAACAGTTGTCCAACCATCTGATACAATGGATACTCTAGAATTTACCCACTCATATGTAAATTGTGTCAAAGCTCTATGAAATTTTGATCTTTCTCTGTCTAATAAAACAATTATAGCCTTGTCATAGTTGGGGTCGTTGTATCTTTTAGGGTCATCTTGAAGCCTTTTACCATATCATGCCAATATAGGGAGCGAAGCACATTGAATGGCACACCACAAGCACAAGAAACCGCACAATTTTTGCATCCACCTCAACTCTCCCACTAATATTAAGAAAATTTTGCTATTTTTCTTCCAGATTCAAAGGTTCTAGAAGTTCCATGATGAGATGGTGCATGGCCACCAAATTTAGAGGTTGCACTTGTACTTGCATCAAACTGAAGTTTTCGTTTCTTGGCAACAAGTGCAACACTTTTTCCTTATGCAAACTCCTCTATTTGGATGTATTTTTTTCCTTTGTTCCATTGATACATTTTGGCAAATATTGATCCCTGCACCTTTTTTCTTTTCATCAAATGGCAATTTCTCACAAAGATACCTCCTCATACAAGTATATGAGCCACTATAAGTTTTTCCATTATAACAATCATGAGGGCAAAGAAATTTGACACTTCCAACACCTTTCCCACTCAACTATTGTCACAAAAGGCCAAAAAGGTGTAAGTTTATCTTTTGGATTTGCCTCTTTCATTTGAGACAACACTTCATCCTCTTCCCCATGAGACCCTTCCTCATCTTCATGCATTGGATCAGAAGTGTGACCACTATCCTCTTCTATTTCTTCCCTTTGATGCCTACCCCCCACCAACACCATGAAGCCCATAAATGGAATGTGCACCCAAAAGAACACTAGGTTCCCCCCGTGATTAGATGGACGACCTACAATAGAATAGGGGAGAAGAAGGAATGGGAAAGAGTGTTAGAAGGAAGAAAGAAACTAAATGAAATGAAAAAATACAAGAAAATGAGCAAATTGGGGTTTGCTCTTACCTCTTTCTCTTCTTCTCCAAGCTTTCCTTTGCCCTCTCCTCCAAGCTCTCACAAATTTGTTCTTTTTTTCTTATTCTCCTCCTCCAAGCTAAGAATGAAAAAAAGAGAGGGGGAAGAGGCCTTTTAACCTCAATCTGCCTCTCTTCTCAACCTTAAAACAACTTACCGCACCTTCCTTTATCATGGGTCCCACCCACGGATTAGCCAAAAAAAAGGCACCCCATCGAAGCCCACATGTGCCTAGCGAAAGCAGTCGTGAGGCTTTCAGGAAGTGTGCTTGAAGCGGCGTGGAATGACTCTTCAAAAAATTGGAAGCTTCTCGCTCCTGATTTTCTAGGAAGCCTAATTTTACAGACAGAAGCACCTTCAACAATGAGCTTCTAGGAAGCGCGCTTCAACGATGAGCTTCCAGGACACTTCGCTTTGAAGCATCAATCCTACCCCTAATCAAGAGGGGGGGGGGGGGTGAGGGAGGGGTTGCTTAATGCAACACCGATATGACTAGTATGGTTGGCCATGTCCTAGACAACCAGGACATTCTCCCACATTAAATGCCTCCAATATTCCCTCCCCCCTAACAGACCACGCCCTCCTCACCCTTTCCCTCTCTACTTCCCCTCTTGCTTCCCCCACCCTATAATCCACCCTGCCACACCCCACAACAACTTCCTATGTAATAGAGATTATTCAATTTCTTATACCACCCACCTTAAGGAGTTGTTCCACACCTTCTTCATTACATAAATTCATAATTACATAGTCATTATGAAGACCGATCCTAGTTACACTTTCCAACACCCAGAAACCTACCTTTGGTTGCTTCCCTGTGAACCATTGGTTTGATGATGAATGCAAGAGGCTTGTTTGACCAAGTTTGACCAGTGTTGCAGCAAACTTCCCCTCCCCTCGGCTCCAACCCCTGATCCGCGTCTCGTACGGAAACGTAGGTGAATTGTCGTCCGAAATGCGTTTTCGAAAAACGAAAACGTGGATCATGGTCCAGCAGGACGATTCTTGCCCTGTTGAAAATGTCCAGCCAGATCTGTGTTTCTTCCATACAACAGATCGGCATACGAAAACACAACGTTTCCGGGTCGGATCCGTACAAATCACGACTGTTTTGGTGGGCCCGTCGGTCGGTTCCATTGTGCGGCCCACTAAAAGCGATTTTTTTTTTCATTTTGATTGCTTAAGTTGTGTTGGGAGGTCAGTTAGTGTTGAGTTAGGGATGGAATGATAAGGTTATAAGCCCTTTTCACCTCTCATTTGCTCACTTGTTTTTTTTGGAGGGCTTGGAGACGAGAGGAGAAAAAGAGGAAGAGCTTAGAGAAGAGATAGTTGAGGAAAGGTTGGAGGAGTGAAGGAGGAGGAGCTTGGAGTAAAGAAGGGCTTCAATCTACAAGAGCTAAAGAGGTAAATGCAAGAGGGTTGTTTGACCAAGTTTGACCAGTGTTGCAGCAAACGTCTCCCCCTCCCAACCCCCCCACGACTCCAACCCCCGATCCGTGTCCCATATGGAAATGCGGGCAATCTGCCATTCGAAACGCATTTCCAAAAAACAGAAACGTGGATCATGGTCGGGCAAAACGATTCTTGCCCTGTCAGAAACATCCGACCCAATTTGCGTTTTCGCCATACGGCGGATCAGCGTACGGAAACGTGACATTTCCAAGTCGGATCCATACAAATCACAATCGTTTTGGTGGGCCCACCGATCGGTTCCAATGTGCGGCCCACTATAAGCAATTTTTTTTCATTTTGGTTGCTTAAGTTGGGTTGGGGGGTTAGTTAGTGATGAGTTAGGGATGGAATGATAAGGTTATAAGCCCTTTTCACCTCTCATTTTCTCACTTGTGTTTTTGGGGATCCTGGAGAAGAGAAGAGAACTTCGAGAAGAGACAGACAACGAAAGCTTGGAGGAGTGAAGGAGGAGGAGCTTGGAGGGCTAAAGAAGGGCTTCCATCTACAAGAGCTAAAGAGGTAAGTGCAAACCCCAAACTCCCTCATTTTTTTGTCATTGTTTGTTGTATTTCCTCTCCTCCCTCTCCTACATTTCCCCATTCTTTCTTCTTGCTCATTTATTTGCAGGTTGTCCACTACCTATATTCATATTCAAAGATGGTTTTTTTTGGATTATATGTATCATTCCACTATTGGTTTTCATGATGGCAAGGGGGATTAGGAATAGAAGGGAAGAAGAAGAAGAGAATAGTGGTCCCCATATGAGTGACCCAATGTATGATGAGGAGGAAGGGGATGAACATGATGAGAATATTGAAACACTAGAGGGGATAGCTGCATTGGCACCCTTGTGACCAAACTTGAAGGGATGAAAGGTGGTGGAAGCTACAAGTTTTGTGCCCTCATGGTTGTCATACAGGAAAACCATATAGTGGTTCATATAACCATGTGAAGAGGCATCTTTGTGGGGTGATAGACAGTGATAACAAAAAGGGTGTCATGGGGATAGATATTTTCCCAAAGGTTTCAGCTGAACAAAGAAGAAAATACATCCAAATAGAGGACGTTGCACAACAAAAAATCAGAAAACACAAAGCTCAATCTGAATCAAGTCCAACCTCTAGATTTGGTAGCTCATCTCCTCATGGTACTTCTGCAAGCTCTAGAGGTAAAAGAACAATAAGGGATTTCCTTAATGTTGTCAGGAGGGATGGTGTGGACGGAAAGATAGTCTGATTTCTTTGTGCTTGCGGTGTACCATTCAATGTGCTTCCCTCTCCCTATTGGCACGAGATGGTAAAGGCCATCATTGAAGCCCCAAAAGGATACAAGGCCCTCAACTATGAGAAAGCTAGAATAGTGTTATAAGAAAGAGAAAACGGAAAGGTTCAAAGAGCTTTGAGACGCTTTACAAATGAGTGGGTGGATTGTGGGGTACTCATTGCATGAGATCAGTGGACAAATATCATAAACCAACATTTGATAAATGTTCTTGGTGTTTCTGCTAGTACTGCAGTTTTTATTACATGTCATGGCTCCTCCTCTGTCAGTGCAACTTCCCAAAACATTGCAGATCTCCTATTGCAATCAATCAAATATGTTGGTCCTAGTAATGTGGTTCAAGTGATCATAGAAAATGGAAAAAAATGTAAGGCAGCAGGAAAAGTTATTGAGCGTACTCATCCATATATCTTTTGGTATGGGTGATTGGTGCATACATTGAACCTTTTGTTGCATGATATTTTGAAGCATAAAGAATGTGGGTGGACTAATGAGCTTTACAAGAGAGGGAAGCAACTCATTAAATTTATCACAAGGCATACAAGGGTAAACTACTTCTATGGCACTGACTCCAAGTTGCAGTTGCTTAAACTTGCAAAAACAAGATTTGCAAGTTATTACCTCACCTTTAGGCGGCTAGTTAAGGTGAGACAAGCTTTAACTGATATGGTGACCGTTGTATCATGGGAGGAAATTAACACTGATAGAGATGGTGCTAATGTAGCCAAGGACACTATTCTTGGCATGTTCTTTTGGTCACCGGTTAAATATGTTTTGCAATTCACCAAACCAATTTATTACATGATCAAGTTTGCAAATTCAGATTGGCAAATAATTGGGGAGGTGTATGAGCAAATGGATAGCATGTTGGGGCAAAATAAAATACATTGTCGAGCCTAGAGATATCACCTGGTACAATTATATTCGTGCAGAGGTGGAAAAATGATGGGATATGCTAAATGTTCCATTGCATGCATTAGCATATGTTTTGACACCTAAATACTATCATCCATCATGGCTTTCAACAGCAACACCTAGGCGGTAGCAAGAGAAAACCACACCTAGATCCAGAAGTTCTAGAAAAATATATGATTGCAATGGCTAGAGTAGTCATTGATGAGGAGGAGGTTGCCATGGTATGAAAACTGTTAAGAAACTATATGCTTTCCATTGGTCCATTTGGGAGCATGCATGCAATTAGAGATCGAGAGACTTTTTCTTCTCTTGAGTGGTGGAACATGCATGGAGGCGCTACTTCGATTCTTCAAACTTTGGCATTGTTGGTGCTATCACAGGTGGTAAACACTTCTTCTGCGGAGAGGTGTTGGAGCTCTTATTCTTTCATCCACCGTGTTAAAAGGAACAGGTTGAGTTTAGACTAGGCAGAAATCTTGGTTTATGTTCATTACAACTTGCGATTGCTATCTCATTACTGTGATGATGAAAAGAGTAATAAAGACCTTAAGGTTTGGAGAAGGTATCTAGATGAGCCCAATTTGGAGGATGAAGCGTTGCGATTAGAGAAATTAGAGGATGCTCTTATCCAGGATGATGATGATCGAGTTGAGATGCACCCCCATCTGGTCCCTTGGTTCCCAGGTTCCATGGTTCAACACCAACAGCATGGGCTTCGTCTTCATCAGTTTCAGTGCCACAACTTCCACAACCACCATCTTCTTCATTGCCACCATGTGGAAGCCCACCGACACGTACTCTTCGTGGTGGAAAGAGGAGAAAATTATAAGACTTGTAGTCTTCTTGTGAATTTCAATATTTTTGTCTTGGTGGTGGCCAAGTGGCCTATTTTGTAAACATTATTATTTGAATTTTGGGCAAGACTAATGTTCACAGTTGCTCACTTGCTAGATAATATGCTTTATGTTTTATGCTATGAAACCGGATTCATCCTCCACCCTTCACGTGTTCCAAATCAGTCGAATTGGACACGATTCGTATGCATTCGTGTCCACTTGAACGAATTCGATCGTGTCCGTACAGGACACAACGAGTCCCGATCGTGTCCTAAAATGAACACGATCGAATCCCAATTTGTCGAACTCGTGTAACGCAGAAAACCGCACAGCCTTATAAAAAAAACTCATTTCACTTCTACTTTTTCACTTTGCGTTTGTGTGTGAGTTGAGCAAGGAGCAAGGGAGCGATTTCAAGGAGATTCAAGCAACCAGTAAGTGAATTGTCTCTCTATTTTTTTGCATTTGGTTTGCATGTGCATATGTTTTACAAATTTGTGCATTTTGGTTTATATTTTACAGCATTAATGGCTCAATCAAGGGTAGCAAGGAAGGGGCAAAGAAAGGGAAAGAATGTCCCCATTGGAGATGCCCTTCCTATCCCTATTTCATCAGGGTCTGCAAGTATTCCAACTATTGGAAGTGGGGTTGCAACAATAGCTTCAAATATTCAGGGAAAACAAACTCAAGACCCCAAATATCCATTGTGGAAATATGTGACAAGAGAGCCAGGGGCAGGCAGCAAGGCAAAGGGAGGAGGCAATGTTGCTTGGAAATGTAGTTTTTTCCACTGCCATTTCATGAGCACATATTACCATGTGAAAGCTTATTTGTTGGCTTTGCCAAGTTGTGGAATTTCATTTTGTACACAAGTGCCTTTAGCAAAGAGGAAGGAAATGTTGAGAGAGGCGTTTGTTGGTGCGGTAAATGTGGCATCAAAAACAAAACAAAACAAGAATGATGACCCCCTTCCATTCTTGAGGAAAAGCAACAACAAGTTCCCATTTGAGAGTTCTAGTGCGGGTTAAGCAGCAAAAAGAAAGGCAACTACAATTGGTCCAATGGACAAGATTTTCCAGAAAGAGAAGCGAGAACATCTTGATCTCACCATTCCATTTTTTTTCTATCAGAACTTCATATCCTTCAATTTTGCACGCTCACCTCTATTTATTGAGATGTGCCGAGCTCTAACTCAAACAACTCCATCAGGGTATGTGCCTCCTGGGTCAGAGAAACTTAGAACCACATTGTTGGCGAAGGCAAAGAAAGAGGTGGACAAAATGCTTGAGCCTATTAAATTAGCATGGCCAACATCTGGGGTTAGCATTGTTTCTGATGGATGGATAGATCCAGCACGGCACCCACTGATCAACTTCATGGTGTCTTCCTTGAATGGTCCAGTTTTCTTGAAATCAGTGGATGCACTTGGACAATACAAGGATGCACAATATATGGGTGAGTTATTTATTAAAGTTATTGAAGATGTAGGTGTCAATTCTTGTGTGCAAATCATTATAAATAATGCACCTGTTGGCAAGGTTACTAGCATGATTGTGGAAGCTAAATATCCACAAATATTCTGGACACCTTGCATTGTCCATTCATTGAACTTAGCACTGAAATCTATTGTCTATGATGTGCTTTGGATTGGAAGCATTATTGAGGATGTAAAGCATATCTGCAACTTTGTACAAAACCATACAAATGCCCTCACTATCTACAAGGAGTACACCAATCTATCATTGTTGAAGATTGTGGATACACGGTTTTCCTCTTCATTCATCATGTTGAAGAGGTTGAGGGAGGTCAAGACCACTCTTAGGGCCACGTTATTTCAGAGTTTTGGTCTTTTTGGAGAAAGACAGATCAAGCAGCCTCAAAAAGAGTGAAGGACACAATGTTGGATGATGTCTGATGGGAGAGGGTAGATCTACTTATTCATTTCATGGACCCTATCATTCCTTGCTTCAATTTGCAGATACAGACCAACCCATCCTAGGAGAGGTTTATGAGGGATGGCATTCCATGATTGAGTCTGTGAAGAACATTACTTTACATAGTTAGTTCCCTGAGTATGAGACATCACCAAAGGCCTTCTTCACCAGCATACAGGATATTCTTGTCAGCAGATGGTACAAGAATTGCACAATTTTACATTGTTTGGCTCACTCCTTGTTATGGGATTTTTCAGGATAGGGCATCCCTTGATGAGGTGGAGGATGCCTTTGCAAATTTTTCCACTGGCATTGGGCAATTTGCAGGCTATGATGTGATTAGAGACAAGGGGGCTAAGAAGCCCTATTCTTGGTGGGCAACTCAAGGGGCAAGAAGCCGTCCTCTACAACAATTAGCCATGAGGCTCCTCTCTCAAGTGACTTCATCCTCTTGTTGCGAGAGGAATTGGAGCACATATGGGAATTTGTATAGTGTGAAGAAGAACAAGCTTGAGCAGTCCAGGGCAAATACAATGGTGTATGTGCACACCAACCTTCATCTTATTTACAGGCAGAGGGAGGATTGGTTGAAGGGAAAGACAAAGATGTGGGATGTGTTTCCTGATGATATGGTTCTAGACAACAATGTTGAGTTGGCATTGGCCAACTTGGATCTCAATGAGCCAGTGCTAGAGCCTGTCACATTTGATGATGGTGATACAGTAGAGGGGTCATCCTCCGCACCAGCAGATGCAGAGATCACATTGGATACAGAGGAGGAGGATGCAGCAGAGGAGAGCAGTGATGAGCACGATGATCGTGATGAGGATAGTGATGTTGATTATGATGATGAGGATTGATGAGTCATGAGCTACCTACTACGGCACTACCTTTAGGCTTGTAGTCTTGTAAACTTGTAGTTGTTTTGTATTTGCTATTTCTATTTGCCATTGGCATTGTACTACCTAGTACCTATGTAACACATTTTGATTTTGATGACTTAATGAGAAAACTACAGTATCTTGTCTTTTTCATATTGGATCATTGACGAATATATCTATTACTTTGTATGATTGTATGATGTATCCTTGTAAAACTTACATCTAGATGAAGATCTATCCTTGAATCAATGAATTTGTACAAATTTGTGTAAGAAATATCTAACTTTTTAATATATATATATATATATATATATATAACGTGTCTGGACAGGTCCTGTTTCGGGGGGTCACTGTGTCTGTGTTCGACACTCAAATCCACGTGTCCATCGTGTCCCGTGTCAGGTGACTTAGGTTTTATGTTTTATAATATGCAAAATGCTTAAATGTTTTATGTTTTATGTTGTGAAACCAGCTCCAAAAAGAGAAGAAAAGAGATATCAACGCCTTAGAAATAAGCCACTTCGAGGGGGCAACCTCCTATACATTACATCAATGAACAATTCTTGGATGATACAAATTACAAAACCTCCTTTCTATATATAGGAGTCCATGCGGCCACAATGTAATCCTAGCCGACCTAACAATAATAATTTAAGGGCACAATAATAACAATATGGGGGTTACAAGGGTACAATAATAACAATAAGGGGGTTACACTAACAACAATAAGGCACTATACTAGTAATATAGGGACCTAACATGCCCCTCTCCTTCAAAAAAGTGTTGTCCTCAACGCTTGAGTAGCTCTGGGTGCTTCTGTATAAAATTCTCGTCCTCCCATGTAGAATCTTCAGTGGGTAAGTTCTTCCACTTGATGAGATACTCTGAAATTGATCGATTCCGTAGCTGTCGAGTTCTTGTTTCCATGACCGCTTCAGGTTCCAATATGATTTTCCTTCCTCATCAAGTTCTGGCAATATTGTTTGAACTGGAAGATTTTCACCTATAACCTTCTTTAAGCATGAAACATGGAAAATTGGATGCACTCGTGAAGAAGCAGGAAGCTCCAATTTGTATGCCATAGTACCAATCTTTTGCAACACCTTGTAAGGACCATAGTACTTTGGTGATAATTTATTATCCTTCTTAGCTTGATTGAGGGAAATTTGTTTGTATGGTTGTAGCCGTAAAAATACCCATTCTCCTACATCAAAACTTCTCTCGCTGTGATGTTGATCTGCCTATTGTTTCATTCAATTTTGTGCCAAAGTCAGGTTATCCTTTAAGAGTTGGAGAACTTCTTGTTGATGCTCGATGTGATCTTCCACTGCTTGAACCTTCGAATTTTCTCTTAAATATGATGTGATGGATGGTGGATGATATCCATAAAGTGCCATAAATGGGGTCATTTTTGCTGGAGTATGGAAGGAAGTGTTATACCACCATTCAGCGAGAGGTAACCACTTGACCCATTGTGTTTGTTTATCAGATACAAAACAACGAAGATATCCTTCCAAACATTTATTTACTATCTCGGTTTGACCATCGGATTGAGGATGATAAGATGAGCTATGAGCTAATTGAGTACCCAAACAAGAAAATAACTCCGTCCAAAAATTTCCAGTAAAAATGGGATCTTTGTCACTCACAATAACCCTTGGGTTTCCATGTATCTTTTGAACTGTGTCCATAAATGTAGTAGCAATTGTACTTGCTTTAAATGGATGAGACAATGCACAAAAGTGTGCATACTTGGTAAGTCTATCAACTACCACCATGATGACATTATTTCCTTCGAACTTAGGTAAACCTGTGATAAAATCCATTGAAATCTCCTCCCAACGTTGACTTGGAATGGATAAAGGTTGTAGAAGTCCCGGGGTCTTAATTGTATCAACTTTATTTTGCTGGCAAACCAAACATTCCGCCACAAACTTTTGAATATCGGATTTAAGGCCATCCCAAAAAAATTCTTTCTTCACCCTGTGGTAAGTTTTTAAAAATCCTGAGTGTCCTCCTAAAGGAGAAGTGTGCAATTCCAGAAGAATCTTTTGTTTTAGTTGGGAATTCTTACCAAGATATAAGCGATCTTTGTACCATAAGGAATCATTTTTCCAACTAAATGTATCAGATGTACTAGGATCTTGCTGCAACTTTTGAATGAGTGTCCACACTTCTTCCTCCTTCTTCCATTCATCTCTTGCTTCGGTTATCCAATCTGGTTGGATAATAGAAATGGCACAAAGCAATGCTTCCACATCTTCTTTCTTTCTTGAGAGTGCATCTGCAACAACATTTAGCTTCCCATTAGGTAAGTTAGCCATTTCTTTAGTGCATGCAGTATTGCTAACATTTCCTTCTCATAAATAGGTTTCTGTAAATACTTTCCTTTGATTGGACGACTTTCAAAAGCAATGGGTCTTCCTTTTTGCATTAAAACAGCACCAATTCCATTTCCTGAGGCATCACATTCCACAATAACGGTTTTTGTGAAGTCTTGTGTAGCTAAGACCGGTGCTAGGCACATTGCCTCTTTAAGATGTTCAAAGGCCTTAGTTGCTTCAGGAGTCCATGAAAGTGTATCTTTCTTCAATAATGTTGTTAGAGGTGTTGCTATTCTCCCATAATTCTTAACAAACTTGTGATAATACCCTGTTAACCCGAGAAATTGTCGCAACTACTTTATGGTTGTGGGGACTTTCCATTCCTTGATGGCTTTAATTTTGCTAGGGTCTACCTTAACACACTCCTGAGATACAAATTGACCCAGATATTCCACCTCTTGTACTCCAAAGAACATTTGGATGTTTTTGCATATAATTGTTTCTCCTCCAATAGTTTGAGCACCCTGTCAACATGTTGAACATGATCCTTCCAAGACCTGCTGTAGATTAGTGTATCATCAAAAAATACTAGCACAAATTTTCTAAGGAAGGGTTTGAAAATGGAATTCATCAACCCTTGAAATGTAGAAGTGCATTGGTAAGGCCAAAGGCATGACCAAAAATTCATAATGACCCTCATGAGTTCGAAATGCTGTTTTTGGAATATCTTCAGTCTTCATTCTAATTTGATGATATACTGAACGAAGATCCAACTTGGTAAAATAAATTGCTCCATGTAATTCATCCAATAATTCATCAATCACAGGAATGGGAAATTTGTCTTTAATGGTGAGCTTATTGAGCTCTCTATAATCCGGACACATTCGCCATGATCCATCCTTCTTGTGTACCAATACTACAGGAGCAGAGAAAGAACTTTGACTGGGTTGAATTATACCCGCCTCTAACATTTCTGCAATCATACCTTCAATTTCGCTCTTTTGGAAGTAAGGATATCTATAAGGCCTGATGTTTGGAGGAACACTTCCTGGAATCAAATGAATAGCATGATCATGATCACGAATAGGTGGGAGTCCTTTGGGAGTTTCAAACACCTTGGAATGATTGTCCAAGACTTGTTGGAGATCTGCAGAAATAGATGATTTTGATGTTGGAACTTCTAGTGAGCATAATTGTGCAATTATGCCTCGTTTTTCTTTATTTAGAAGCTTTGTCATGACATTAGAGCTTATTATCTTTCCCGGCTTCCCTGCAATACCCCGTAATTCAACTTCCTTTCCTTATGAAAAAAATTTCAAGAAAAGTTCTTGAAAATTAAAAGCTACTGTCCCCAAAGATTGTAACCATTGTACTCCTAGTACAAAATCAGCACCTCCCATAGGAATGGAAAGCATTGGAATATTCAATACATATTCCCCCATGGTTAGCTTGATATTATAGCATTTTCCAGAGCAATTTATAGTTCCTCCATTTGCAACCATCACTTGACATTCTGGTGCTGGGTATAGGAAACAATTCAATTCCTTGGCTACCTTACAATGAATGAAATTATGGGTACTACCTGAATCAATCAACACTATTACCTTTTTCTTCTTGATATGTCCTTCTATCTTGAGAGTTTGAGGAGTGGTAATTCCTGCCAATGCATTACACGATATGGTTGGACTCATTTCTTCCTCTTATAGGGTTGGTTGGTGGTGTATATCCTCTTCTTTTGAAGATTCTTGTTCATTTTCTTCTTCCTCTTCACAATCTCTGTAAAATAATTTCTTCTCAGCACACTTATGACCTTTAGTGTATTTGCTATCAGAACTGTAGCAAAGCCCTTTTGCTCTTTTTTCTTCCAATTGTTGTGGTGTCAACCTTGTAGGTTGTGGAAATTTAGAAGTAGCAACACTTCCATCTTTATAGAAGTGAGTGGTAGGCTTCCTTGTCGCCATAATTTTACATTCAATTTTTCTTGCCAACTTGAATGCCTTCTAAAATGAATCAGGTTCCAAAACGTGAACTTCATGTTGGATGTTATCCTTTAAAGTACCTATGAAGAGATCAATCCTGTGTTCCTCTGGAATATCACTTACCCTGAACACTTTTGTCTGAGATTTATCAATTGGCTAAAGAAAGTGTTGCTCTTTGTATCCTCATAATGTGCTATCATTTCCTCCACAAAAATTGACCAAGTGTCAATTTTTTTACGGGAGCAAAGCCATCAATACCATACAAATGTATTTTGTTCTAAATGTAAAGTTGCAATGCGTACCTTTTGTGTGTTTTGCACATTATTGAGATCAAAATATTGCCCCATCTGTAGTATCCATGTTACAGGATCCTTTCCATCAAACTTCCCCATATCCACTTTTGGAATATGGTGGTTCTTCACTCCAAAATTAGAGTTTATGAAATCACGATTAACATTTATTTTGTTCTCATCATGAGTTTCCTCCACTATCTTTTCACCATTGGAAAACATTTCTTGTATCAACTTTGGCAAACCTTCCATGTCTGCTTTTAGATCATTCTTCATGTTTTCCATCTTAGCTTCCATGTCATCCATCTTAGATTCCATGTCAGCTTCCATGCCATCCATCTTAGCTTCCATGTCATTCTTCAAACCATCCATCTTAGATTCCACGCCTTTCTTCAAACCATCCATCTTAGTCTCCACGCCTTTCTTCAAAACTTCCATGTCATTTTTTGTTGCTCTTTGCGAGAGCGAAATTTGTTTCACTTGCTTTTGTAATTTTGATATGTCATGTTGTCATTCTTCATCTTCATGAGTCATAGTAGAGCCTTCTAAAGGCTTAATGGGCGTTGAATTCTTTTTAGGGGCCATTTTAGAATCCAATACTGATATCTATTCTACAATATGCCCTTCGAATCAATTCAACTTGATTCTTCAAACAAGACTTATCCAATTTGGAAGAAAAAATACACACCTTTTACTTTCTTTTCAGGAGCTCAATATTGAAATTGACTTATCTCTATACTTGCAGATCCTCAATATCTGAAATTCAGCCTTGTAGTAGTCCTCTGAAGCTTCTTTCCAATGCCACAGGTCTGACTTGATTTGGATTCTTCAAGACAAAGTTATGTCCAATCACCCACAATGACTTAATTATGGAGTAGTTCAGTAGAGCGAACTTGTACGACTTGCCACGTGTCACTGTTTGCTCCTTTGGCTCTGAAAGTTTAGACAGGAAACTACAGTATGTGTACTTCCAGACACTTTTTACAGAATTCCAATCTGATGCTCAAAGAGAGTTATGAAGCTTTTCCCATGATCACCTCTTTGAGATGAAATTTAGGAGCCTGAAAAAGACCTAACTTCCACAAATCATATCTCCGAAAATATTGTGAACCAAGCTCTGAAATTTTACGACGATGTTCCTCAAGATTTCAGCTTCGTGCTATAAATATTTCAGCTTCTAAACCTTCGTAGAAAAAAATTTATATCGAAAATGTTGTGATGACCTTTTTAAGTGAAATTCACAAGCCTGCAAACATCCCTAACTTCCACAGATCATATCTCCGAAAATATTACGAACCATTCTCTGAAATTTTGCGACGATGTTCCTCAGAATTTTGGCTTCGCTCAATAAAAATTTCAACTTCTGAACCTTCGTAGAAAAAAATTATAGCGAAAATGCCACGATGACCTGTTTGGAGCAGCGAAATCCTAGAATCCAAAGCTCTGATACCAAATGTTGTGAAACCAGCTCCAAAAAGAGAAGAAAAGAGATATCAACGCTTTAGAAATAAGCCACTTCGAGTGGGCAACCTCCAATACATTACATGAATGAACAATTCTTGGATGATACATATTAAGTTTGCTGCAACACTGGCCCATGAGGCCACAATGTAATCCTAGCCGACCTAACAATAATATTTTAAGGGCTCAATAATAACAATATGGGAGTTACAGGGGTACAATAATAATAATAAGGGGGTTACACTAACAACAATAAGGCACTATATTAGTAATATAGGGACCTAACATTTTATAATATGCTTAAAAATTTGATGTATGTTTGTAATTGCTAGAATCTAGATGGTTGATGCTCAAATAATTAATCATTGATGTACAATGGAATCATGGATACCATATCTATCTTGATTTATGTAAAAGTATGCATGTTTTCATGTCTTCTACAACTAATTTGGTATTTGGGATGTTTGTTTTGAATATAAATGCAAAAAAATATAAATATATATATATATATATATATATATAGTAGACGCTTCGCTTCCTAGATTTTTGGAAAATGATCCTTCAGCGTCCTCGCTTCGTGCAAAGTTGGGTTTGACAATAGCATTGTTGATCAGTGCGACCATCATAGTTGAGTTGCAGTAATAGGTGTATCTCTTGTTGAACTGAAGGATTTCTCTAAGGAAAAGATTGTTGGGTCTTTGCCCTAAGTGGATTTTCCCAAGCAAATCTTGTCTTCTCTTTGTGCATTGCAATCTCTACCATACTTGTGCTTTTATGGTTGAATTTCTAAAGTGTAATCGCAAAATAATAAAATGGAATTGCTAAAAGATCTACATCACTAGAAGTAATTATCAATATTTCAAAAATTTATGCTTGTATCTATTACACTTGAAAAACCAACATGGTAACAAAGCTTTGTTACAGGAAAGGACATTGAGAACACTCTTGAAGATCACTAGTAAAAGGGAAGAGCATTGAAGAAGACCTACATCTAAAATCTATTTGTTTATCTATGACTATGGGTTTCTCTCAGTGTAGCATGACTCTTATAAGACTCGCGACTACCCGCGGGTCTTGACGAGTTTTATAGCAAGACGGGTCACTCGCACAGAACCCGTGGTTTCTACCCGTACTTGCCAAAACCCGCATAAAACTCGGCTACCCACATTGAACCCGTGAAGAACCGCACATGACCCGCATAAGACCCATGGAGACCTTCAAAACTCGATTTTTTTTTGGGATCATGTGGAGGGAAAGGGAAAATGCAGGGAAAAATTTGTCGAGTCTTATACGATTCTTATACGAGTCGCCAAGTCAATAGCCAAACGAGTCTTATACAAGTACGAGTCGTTCAACATTGGTTCCTCTATGAAGTCAGAGAACAAATTGGAAGGAGCTACAAATTTCAAGGCTTGGAAGACAAGGATTAACCTTATTCTTGCAAAAGAATAAACTCTTGGGTATTGTAAAAGGCAAAGTCACTGAACCTTCTGACAATGAAAGAAAAACAAAATATGAGAAAAATGACATCACAGCTAGAAGAATCATTAAGGACTCCATCAGAGATCACTTAATTCCATATGTTGCAAATTTTAACTCTTCAAAGAAGATGTATGATTCCCAGTTGGATTATACACCATCAACAACATTGGTCAAGCAATGAGCTTGAAGAATGAACTTTGTGATGTTAAAATCTCAAAGAATGATATTGTGGCTTCATATTTCATGAGAATCTACAGCTAAGAGATCAACTTCAAGAAATTGATGAAATCATTTCTAAAAGGGAACTTCTCACTACAACGCTTAATGGTTTACCTAAATTATGGAACTCATTTGCATCTAGTATATGTGGCAGAAAGGAAACTCCAAAGTTTGAAGAACTATGGACTGCATGTACTCAAAAAGAATGTAGCCTCGTATCAAAAGGAAAGATTCAAAGATTTGAAGATGGTGAATCTCAAGCATATGCAGTATGCTTCAAGAAGGTTGGAGGAAGAAAAAAGTTGTGTTTTCAAAGAATAAATGAGGGTAGAAGACTGAAGGTAGGAGACTTGCTCCTCAAGGAAAGAAAGATATGTCGAAAGTTCAATGCAATCATTGTCAAAAACTGGTCACTTTAAAAACCAATGTCCTGAAGGATCGAACGATAGAAAGAGAAAGGGAAAGCAGCACTCTACCACATCAATCATTGATGAACTTCAAAAGAAGCCTAAGAATTGAACTAGGGTATGGAACTTGTATTTGATCAAGAGCACCAAGGTCATTCGACTATGCAGGAGGAGATTCCCAATAAAGCGCAAGATAAGAAATTGGAAATTTCTCATGGCAAGAGGGTCAAGCAGTAGATAATAGATTTACTTGTCTTTTCTAGTTTCTACAACTTTTTATAACTATTGACCCTTTCATATTTATTATGGTATTTTTTGTAAATAAAACATGACAATTTAAGTTTGAAGTTTGAAGTTGCATTTATAATTCATTGATAATGAATTATGAATATGATGCTTCGTGAAAGTTGGAAGTTGAAACATTTAATTTCAAGTTAGATATCCTTTGTTATCATTTGGTTACTTGGTAATGGTACTGGCTATAAGTACAAGTTACAACTTTAGTGATCAATGATGATAAATGTTATATATTGAATTTTGAAAGCTTGAAACTTTCAGATTGATGAATCATGAGACTTGATATGTTGTATGTTACTAACTTGTGGATGTGGTTGATGAAGATTATAACTTCTAGATGATTGATGTTATATGGTTCAATCCATGTTTTTTATGTTTTCTATATCTAATTCATCATTCTACACGCTTTTGTTGACATATATGCATCAAAATATATAAAAATTCGCTCCCAATTAAGTAATTTGAACTCGTAATGAGTGTATAAATAGGAGTTGGATGAATTCATTTTGGATCATCACTTGACTGGGATCATTCTCTCTTCAAAGAACTTCGCACTCTTTCCTTGGAGGATATTTTTGGATCATGGATGAATTTTGATGTATGGATTGGGTTCTTATTTTGGAGCTTCTTATATTGCAAATGTGTTGATGGTTGGATATATTCTCTTACATGTAAGTGCAATTTTAACGCTATTTTTTTTTATTTTGCTGCATACATTGGTTATGAGATTTTCTCTATTTTAGGGATAATTGTTGCATGCATTTACGAAATCACTGTGGAATTATGTTTCTATTTAGCTTATCTCCATGTATAGGCCATGTTTGATGAATGAATTGTCGTACAAATCGAGTTATCTCAATAAGCCTCTTCAATTTGCAACGAAGTATAAAATCTTTTAAGGTCACTTTTCCTCTCTGGCCCTTAACATTGGATGAAGTCGACTTTGAGAGCCTCCTTTAACAAGAAACGAAGTCCATCTTCATAATTCCCATTGACTCCATATCCCCAAGAGGAATTAGGCACTCATCAATCAAAAGGTGGTCAATTTAAACCATATTCTTTCACTTTTTCCTCTCTCCTCTAGGTCTCCGTCCAGCCACACTAGGTCACCTAGGGCATCGATTTCCCGACAAACTAGCCCTAAAAAGAGTTTGATCTCCTAGGCCCTAATACATTGGTGTGTCCTCAAGGTCTCCTCCGAATTTGAAGAGATTCCGATGGTGGGATTGCGAGATATCCCAAGCCTTAGGTCTAAGATCAAATTTTTCCCTGGTGTTCCCAAAGCTAGTACCTCATATAGGATCAATTTGACATCTTTAGTGAAAATTATTGTTTGATCCTCTCCCCTTGCCTTGGTGAGGTTAAGGATATCATCGGTTGCTAAACTCCATCCCCTTAACCTAGGCTAGGTCCACTTGGCCCTGTATGGTCACATTCCCTATCTAAGACAATTCATCAAGGACAACTCGGGAGTCCAAGTTCTACAAGGAATTTAGGGATTGGGAAACTCATTTTCCAATCATATTCCTCTAACTTAACCCTCAAATCCTCACCTCCTCTTCTTAGAAAATCATGTACCTTGCTTAAGGAGCAAGCAAGATCCATTCTTAATCCTATTCTCGGGAAAGGGTCTTTAATGTCACTTCACATTTGTTTGTTGATCTATCCTTTATAAGTGACTTCCTAAATACCGGGTCTCCTCCCATCGGTGAAAGTCCATAAAGAGCAAGGAGTCTTAGTTGTGGTGACAGTGGGCTAAGTCTCCAGCATTTCCCTTGACCTAGCAGTTGCCCTCTTAGGAGTCCCTTTTAGGTCCCCTGCTGGTTTGAGTGGTAACAAATCTAAGAAACAATATTTTAATGTGAGGGAAGTTGCTTACCTCCTTTGTAAATAAAGGTGCACTTCCTCTTATTTTGTCATGGTTGGATTTGGAGGAGAAGGCATTTTTTGCGATTTTACTAGTGTAATTTGGTTATGGATAGAAAATTCAAGTTACCTTTCATGGTAAGAATTTTGATGTGATGTGATTTTTTTCATACATCCTTATGGTGGATCTTGATTGATGCATCGTGAAGTAAGTTAGTTTATTTGTTTTAACTTTGTATTATGTTTCATGGGTTAAATGCTCATGTGCTTAGTTTATTTGGTCTTTGCTTCATTGTCACATGTTAGCAGATTTGGTCCCTTGAGTTCCATATCATTGATTTATTTTAATCATGTGGTATGTCCAAGTTTCCCCTCTCCTAGACCGAACACATTATTCATCATATTTGAAAATTCGAGAGCATTTTTTATCCAATCAATTACTGAACTATCATGGTAGGTCCTACATTCTCCAAGATTTACGCCATCATCTTACAATGGTTCCAAACAATTGATCGCATCTTCACACTCTAATCCATTAATAAGCATGCTCATCATCACTCTTCAAAGGTTTATAGTTGTTTTGTAGACTTCCCAAAAGTGTTTGGCACAATCTCAAGGGAGGAATTATTCTACAAACTCTACGACATTGGCATATATAAGACTACTAGCAACCATCATGTGAATGTGTGAATCAATTGTAGGATGCCTCAAGATGACATACGACCTTTCTTATTTGATCCAGAGCACCACCAGATGTTAAAACACAGCCCCCCCTCTCATTGACCCTCTCTGGGATATATATCGATGAGCTAGAGTACTTCTCCATGAGCATATCGAGGATGGGAATGGTTGTCTTCTACATTAGGTGTTGATTTCCCTACTCTTATTCATTGATGACATGGTTTTGATGGCCTCTACTCTCGAGGGCTTATAAAGACATAATGGCACACTAGCTAATTTTTGTGACCTTCGACAATTGATGATCAACATTGGTAAAACCAATGTTTTGATCTTCAACACATCGAAGAGCTCTCTTACAAACTTACATTTCCACTATTGGGAAATAGAGATTTAGATCACCACAACTTACACTTATCTTGGAGTAGAGTTCACTAGGCCTTGTTTAGGTTTGTAGTAATCCCTCTAGCCTTTACTCAGTAAAGGGTATGGTTCCCTGGACCTCATTGAGGGACAATGTTTCCAAGGACAGTTATAACAAATCCTGGCCAAACTATATATGATGGAGGCAATTATCACACCCATGGTTCTCTATAGCTTCAAGATTTGGGGGGCAAGATTGTTGCAGGCAGAATAGACTAGGCTGAAGAGAGTAAAACCCTTACTTCTTAGGTGCATCATCCACTATAAACAAATGATTCTACAACCCATCATTGAGGAAGAGTTTAGCATCCACCGTTTCCACGTCGAGGTCATTTTCCACTTGGTATTTTTCCTTCATGGATTCTGATATCTTAGAGACTTTTCCAAAAAGAGAGAAATGTAACCCTACCCTACACTTTGCTCATTAGAGGCTCTCGCTTCAAATCGTCCCTTAGGTTGTGCTTGAGGTAGGCTCTCAAAGGTGTCACGACTTCTCAAGCCATTTACTATCTCCCTAGAGCACCTTCCCCATTCGAATTCTCCCTTGATGTGTCAAGCCATCTCCTCGTAACTAGATAGGCACTAAGTCGGGCTATTAGAGAGGATATCTACAAATTGTACATTTGGGTCACCTTGACTTCACTTCAATGGGATTTCGCTCAAAGATGTCCTTCTACATAGAGCACTCGTGCAGCCATTAGATGCACTCGCTCCAGATCCCTTTGGGATAACTCTGGGTCGACTCCCATTGACTTTGAATAGAGACAAAACACCATATACCACAATTTGATAGGATCTACCATGTGTGCCACCTTCAGGAGCCGAAGATGGAAATGTGCCTCGTTTTTAGGTGTCCCCCATACAATGAGATTAGAAGATGCTATCACTACCCTATCATGACTTCAAAGGCTCCCTCTCTACTTTATTTCGATACTAAGATCAGCGAGGCATGGCCCTCTTCATCTAGGAGATCTTCACCCACAGATCTAATCTCTTGCACGACATGCCCTACCCTTGGATGACCAAGCTAATCATCTCATACTTCACAATTGATTTATCAAATGAAAGCAGCAAGTGACATGTAGAGTTCCAAAGTGCACTAGACAACAAAATGGTGAGACCAATCGATGGCATCTTGACCATCTCATAGGTATGGACTGTACATTAGGCCACACAGTCTCAGAGCATTAGATGACCAAGTCCAACCTGATCCAAAATAGAGCACCTCCCGCTCGTGAGATTACCTCCCTACTCTAGAGGACAAAATAGACTATTGATTTCTGGTAGCATCGAATGTGCTCTAAGTCTCAAATTTTACAGGGAGGCTTAGGCACATGTATTCCAAAGAACCCAGAAAGCGTTTTGGGAAATTCCACCCAGATTGTGTTTTATGGAAATAATTAATTATTTTTAATGGGAACCTAAGTCTAAACTTAGGAAATTAAAATATTTAAAGGATATTAATTAAAAAAGGGTGTGAACCTTCTTGAAAAGACGGAGATCAAGTCAAGTTAATCTTGGTCGTTGATTAGCAATTTAATCTCGGTCGTTGAAGTTTCAACGGGAAGTTTATAAGGACTTGATGGCGCATTTGGAAAATAAATCGACAGAGTCTAGAGATCAAAATTCTTTAGTGAGCAGTGCTTAGGGAGAAGATCAATCAAGTTGATTCTTGCAAAGAGGGGCAGTGATAGTTCCGGTTGGAAGGTCTTTTCCTCAATCAGGAATACACAGTAGAGAAGCCAGAGGGCAGTACCGAGTACGCAGAAGAGGCAGCATAACAGCTACGCAAAGGTAGCGCAGTGCCACGCAGAGGAACATTGCAGCCTTGAGGAGATCCGAGAGTCCACTGAGGATCAGTCAGATCTAGTGCCAGAGTGTCGCGGTGTGAGACCGGAGGGGCAAGAGATCAATATCCAACCAGTAGAAGAGCCATCAAGCAAAGGTGACGCAGTCCTCGCGTAGAGTGACACAGATCTGCGTAGGGCTCATGAACTCAGTGTTTGGTCAGTTTGTATTTTCAGTGTCAGTGTGAGGTAATCCTCACTAATTCTTTGTCAGTCAGATTCTCCGTGTGGATGGCTAATCAGGCATCCCAGAATGTATTAAGAACTTCTGCATAATAATACAAACCCTCAGTTGCTGCACCAATTTTCCCACATTTGGGTTTTTCCGGGGACTCAGTCCAAAAATTAACGGTGTCGTGCGTCTACTGTTTATTATTGCTCAGATCCTGTTTCCGCACTTATTTATTTTCCGCAGTTTAATTTTGTGAAGGTTGTAGTGTATGGGTTTCAATATTTACCATAGAACACAATAAATAATTTGTTTAGTAATTAACAAATAGAAGAATTCTCATCAGTTGTTGCAGTAGGATTTTGGGTAGCAGAATTTTCACATGGTATCAGAGCTTGTTTAACAATGTAGGAGAAAGAGAGAAGACCAGAAGGATCCAACGTTAAAGAAGAAGTAGGAGATCAAAGAGTTGCATAAGCAGCAAATTGATTTCCCCAGTGATTACGCAGTCCAAGGCAGGAGGGCTAGATATTCAAGGAAATCTCTCTGAGTGCCAGAGTTAAGAGGTGGGATTTTCCGGTTGTAGTTTGTTAGAGGTAGAGGGTAGTGCAACGATTCGACCTGGTCCGGCGAGTTTGGTGGGACGCAATTTTCTTGTAACAACAGTTTTTGGTGTAGAAAGCATTAGAAAAGACTAGAAGAAGACACATTTTAGGGGGATTCTGACCTTAGTGAATTTCTTACCCAAGAAATTCTGATTTCCCGTGCAAAAGCAACGAGATCGTGATTTATTCGTCTTGCTCTAGCAGGGAGTGCGTAGAGCCAGTTGCACAGAGGGTTAGAGGCAGCATTTCGACATCTGATTGGGTGAGATCGCAGTCGGTGGTTGCGTTGGAGGGTGCCTCCAACCACGTAATCTGGAAGGCAAGGATCTCCTTCCTTCTAGATGAGCATGAACTCAAGGCCTTCATCGACAGTGCAATAGTTGAACCTGTAGATGCAGCACCGTTGAGAGCCTTCAAGAAGAACATGGCAAAAGCCAAATAGATGATCCTCAACGAAGTGAAGAATCACATTGTCTCAAATATTTACAGCAAAGGGACTGCAAAGGAGATGTGGGATGCATTGGCCACGCTATATCAGGGGTCTTCTGAGCAGCGGGAGATGTTCTTGGAGGAAAAGATGCGGTCTACAAGGATGTAGAAGGGAGAATGCATTGATCCATTCCTTGCAAAACTTCAAGATATTCGAGATCAGCTGGAAACTGTAGGAGCAACTCCTCAGGCCATAGAGATAGTCAAATTGGCCCTAAATTCTATATCTGAAGAATATCAAGTCTTTGCCCAGAGTATCTTGGAAAGAGAAAAGCTGTCGGACTGGGAAGGAATGTGGGCAGCTCTTCAGCAGGAAGAGATGAGGAGAGACTTACTCAAGTGCAAACTTGATGTCAGCCGCAGTAATGGGACGAAGACCAAAGAGGACGAGGAGAATGCAGCCCTTGCATCAAAGGGGCAACAGAAGCAACAGAGGCGAAAGAAGGACGTCTCAAAGATTAAATGCTTCCGATGTGGCGAGATGGGACATTGCGCTACACAATGTCCTCTCATGAAGAAGGACAAAGATGAGAAGCATCATCTGCAGGCTGCAACAGCAAGGATCAAGGAGGAGGAATTCACAACGATTGCCCACATATCTCTAGGGGGGATTGGGGTGATCTAGAACTATACTTCAAGAAAGTTGCAGTTGGGAAGGATCCTTGAGGAGTCCACGTCTCAGATCATCACCTTGCTATGAGAGCCCAAATCAAAAGTAGCAGGATGGATAAATATCAGTTGTTGCAAAGGAGTGCAGAGGTGATAGCGCAGTGGCAAGTGAGCACTAGAGTCTAAGCAGCACAGTGGCTAGTGAGCGCCAGAGTCTAAGCAGCGCAAAGTTGGCAGCAGTGCAGGAAGGCACAGTGTAGACTCAGCAGTAGCGCAGCAGCTTCAGAGGGGCAACGCAGAGACTAGAAGCAGTCAAATCTTCAGTACGAGATGCATCATATTGAACACTTAGTACAGTACTTGGATGTTTTTCTATTACAATGAGAAACTGAGTTGTAGTGCACTGGCAATTAGCAATAGGACTTTTTAAGGTCGGCGGCAACACCTTTGTTGGTGGGCGGTAGTGTCAGACATCGACGACGTGGGGATATGTTGCGAGAATCGAACGTGCTCAGGCGGGTTGTGTGTAGAGCACATTCCTCGGCCAGAGGAAGTGTTCGGTTACGGTAGCATCGGATGTGCTCTAAGTCTCAAATTTTGCGGGGAGAGGCTTAGGCACATGTATTCCAAAGAACCCGAGAAAGCATTTTGGGAAATTCCACCCGGATTGTGTTTTATGAAAATAATTATGATTTTTAATGAGACCCTAAGTTTAAGCTTAGGAAATTAAAATAATTAAAAGATATTAATTAAAATAGGGTGTGAATCTTCTAGAAAAGATAGAGATCAAGTCAAGTTAATCTTTGGCATTGATTAGCGATTTAATCTCGGCTGTTGAAGTTTCAACGACTAGATTATAAGAAGGACATGATGGGGCATTTGGCAAATACACCGACAGAGTCTAGAGATCGAAATTCTTTAGTGAGCAGCGCTCAGGGAGAAGATCGATCGAGTTGATTCTTGGAGAGAGGGGCAGTGATAGTTCCGGTTGGAAGGTGTTTTCCTCAGTCGGGAATACACAACAGAGAAGGTAGAGGACAGTACGCAAAAGAGACAACGTAACAGCTACGCAGAGGCATTGTTGCAGCCTTGAGGGCGTCTGCAGAAGTGTTGGTGTGAGACCGGAAGGAACGAGGTCCACAAAAGTATCCGGCCGACGGAGAAGAGCCATCAAGCGAGAGGGTGACGCTTCCCCAGCGAGTGAGCGCGAGAGGAACGCAGAGGCAACATAGGGCTCATCAGCTCAATGTTTGGTCAGTCAAGATTTTCCAATGTCAGTGTGAAGTAATCCTCACTAGCTCTTTGTCAGTCAGATTCTCTATGTGGATGGCCAATAAGGCATCCTAGATTGTATTCAGAATTACTGCATAATAAACAAACCCTCAGTTGTTGCATTGGTTTGTCCGCATTAGGTTTTTCTGGGGACTTGGTCCAAAAATAACGGTGTCATGTGTCTATTGTTTATTCTTGCTCAAATCTTGTTTCCGCACTTATTTATTTTCCGTAGTTTAATTTTGTGAAGGCTGTAGTGTATGAATTTCAATATTTATCGTAGAACACAGTAAATAATTTGTTCAGAAATTAACAAATAGAAGAATTTTCGTCAGTTGTTGCAGTAATATTGTGGGGTTAGGAATTTTCACATAGAGATCCATTGGAAGTTCCTTCTTTTAACCTCAAATGCTAGAAGTATCCATCACTCCTACATTCCTGCCCAAATCAGAAAGCTAAACCAGCTGATGGTTGTAGGGGGCTCTGATAGCAATCTAGTGCCTAATTCAGCCCCCTTCGCCCTCAGCCACCAAGCTCAGTAGACCTGGACATCTTCGGCCTCTCTCTCTCTCTCTCGATAGGTTCATGAGTTGTCCACCTTTAGTCCTCGACAAACTCATTTAGTATTTGCAGCACCATACCTTTGTCATATCTTTGTCATAGTTTTATATGTATGTTCTAATGTTATGCTTATGCAATGTTCCACCAAGACTCCGGTGCGGGGAGACGCGGGTGCGGGGAGACGCACAGGGGGGACGTGTGGGAGTACCCTGAAATTTTAGGGAAATTTCGGGGGTGCAGGGAGTCGTCGGGGTATATATATATATAAAATTCAAGTTCATATTCATTGTTATATATATATATATAATAATAATAATAATACCAATAGTAAATACATTGAAAATTGAAATTTGATCTACACATGATAAAATTTAAATTCATAATTGAATTGAATAATGACATACATTGATCCATCCTCATCTTTCATTTTGATACATACATCATTCATATGACAAACTCATTATTCTAATATTCATCCATAATCATTGATCATTCAATAAATAAATTCAATAATGAAATATTCCAAATACATTCATGATTCCATATCATTCATCATTCATAATTCTACAATCTACAATGTACATTGATTTAAAAATTAATTTCATCATTCATCATTCTAGAATCGAAATTGAAAGCAAAACATACTAGAAGTAGATAGTAGATACTAAGTTTGAACTTTGAACACTAAATAGTAAATAGTAAATTTATATAACTCAAAGTTTCAAACTCAAAAATCGTTAAGAGTCAAGAGTTAGGAATTAGTGTGAGGTCAACAACTGAAAAGTAAAAATCTAAGTCACCTGATACGGGGATACGGGGATACCGGGATTCGAAGTATCGGATACGGGCACGGTGACCCCGGAACAGGATACTTCTGGGATACGTTACGTTATATATATATATTTAAAATTAGATATTTTTTGCACAAATTCATACAAAATTTATTGATTCAAACATAGATATTAGATATTCATGAGTCATACATCATCATTGATACTCTAATACAAATTACAATGAATCATGATACATTGATACACCATACATGATACAATCGTCAAATTTACTCAGAAAGACAAGATTGAAGATAGTAAGATACTGTAGTTTGTTCATTAAGTCATCAGAATCAAAATGTGTTACATAAGAACACTGCCAAATGGATTGGTGCTCTTGATTAAATACAAGTTCCATACCCTAATACATGACAAAATTCGATGGAAACATTGCAGTAACCCAATCCTGAAATCCTGAAAAACTGATAAGTCTGCTGGATTTTGAATGAGATCTAAAATTCTACTTTCTCCATATGAAATCCAATGAGGCCGGAACCACTCTCAAACATCCTGAGTCATTTCATGGTAATGTTAAAAATTTAAGTAAAAGGATGAAATTTAAGAATGTCACTTTTACTTTAAGAATTTAACATTACCATGAATCACATATAAATACTAGGACCATAGGATTGTTGCCCTCTCCTGAAAAATCCTCCTCAATTGGTGAAAAACAATGAGCAAAAGCCTCCCTTTATAATAAAAAAACAACGCTTTTTTGAACCCGCGGGTGTATCCGACGCCCAGAGGCTCATTTTTGGGGAGTCGCGACTCCCACACTGGGGAACCGCACCCCCCTGCGACTCCCCAAGACTCCCCAAAAAGGGTGCGTGGGGAAACGTTTCCCCTTGAGACTCCCCGTCCGGGGTGCGAGGGGTGCGAGGGGTGCGCGCACCCGACCCTGGGAGTCGCGACTCCGTGGAACACTGTGCTTATGTAGGTCTCTCTAGGAGTTGCGCTTGAACTTCCACACCACACTCATTCTGGTCGTATTCTTCAATCCCATTGACCTACCTTTGTGGTCATTCGTCGTACATTAATAAAATTATCTTATCTTATCGAATTTAACACAGCATATTTTTTCCACATGGTTTTTGATGAATTTCCAATGTTATTGTGAGTTAGAAGACATCTCCAAAGTCCTGGAATTGAATAGAATGGTGAAAAGGGGCAAATTTAAGGAAACTCCAAACCAGTAAGGGAATTAGAGATCAAAAACAGGAAATGTGATAATGAGTAGAAAAGAAAGAGAGCGACACTGTTAAATGGAATAGGATAGATAACTTGAATATAGATGCATTGGTTTCTACTGTATTTATGTTTTTCTTAACATTTACTGTGCTAAGGGCACTGGAAAGGAAAGAGCACAGTGCCTACATGAAACTGAAATGTCTAGCAAATGCCTTGGAAACATCTCACAGAAGTTTCCATTTTCAGACCTAGAGAGGTTTCCAATGGGTTTACGGGGGCATTAAAAAAATGGTACACTTCCAAAGCATTTCCACGCAGAAATAGCCCCAAGGAAGAAGTTTTTGGTAACAGATATAGAAGCTTAAATATTGTCATTTTGACTGCACTATATTAAATCAGTCTCAGTTTCAACATATGCAGCTGCTTAATTCAAATTTCCTACATAAGCTATGGTTTCAAGGAGGGATAATCAAGTGAATAAATCCAAGAACAAGCCACTCTTAGAAACAAGAGAAATACATGTCTCTTTTATTCTTTGGAGTAAACCTGTTACCTTAGCTGTTTAGATGCTGGCCATGAAAGTTATTTTCAGAAAAGATATAGATACTCTCAAGATAGAACCCAAGTGGACATTCTGGTTCTCCCGGCTTATGTGGGAAGGGAGAACTTTTGTTGCCACTCTTTGACTTCATGATGTACATTTCTACTGATGCATGATAAAATATATGACGCATTTGAAGAAAAGGAAAAGAAAACTATTAAACTAATTCAAATATACTAAATAGCTTAAATGTTTTCCAGTTGGTTGCACCACATTAAATCAGTCTCAAATCAAAATTATAAGCTCCCACATTACTTTACCTGTGCTCTATGTGAATGAAAAAACTGTCGCTTTTGGAGAAGTATACGGCTGCAGGAATACCCAAGAATCCATATAAGTATATTAACATTGAAATGTCTAAAAGCCAACAAAGAAAGCATGTAACTGATCAATTTCAAAGAAAGTCACACTCTGGTTTTGGGTTCATGTTCTTTTTTAACAAAGTTCAACAATATCTCCATTAGTGAAACAGAAAATTAACTTTCTGATTACAACTTATAAAAGATATATGCAAGCAACATACCTTCGTGGTTCAGCTCGCTCAACAGATAATTTCCTTGTTTTTCCAAACTGCAGCCTGGGAGGTGGTGACAGGTTACTCGCATCAGTTTGAGGACCACATTCACTAGTCCCAGGTGTCACAGCTGCAGCCAAGCATACACCAGTTGATACAGAATCCCCAAAGCCATGCTCGACAACTGAGGTTACTGTTTCTTGTCTTTCAGATGACAATGCAATATCTCCATTGGAGAGATTATTTTTTTTCTCTCTATCTTCCTCAAAAGCAATTATCCCTGTGGGACCAAGCTGAGGTGGTTCCTTTCTTGCAGGCAATGCCTGTGCTATAAGGCATTGTTCTTGTTCTGTGGAATTGTGTACCTCTGAATTTAATCCACAGGGCGACCGATTATGAACAATCCTTGGTGAAGATGGCTCCTTTGATGCAAAGATACCATTTGAAAAAGGTCCAACAGAGGTGTCAAGTGAGTTCATTGCAACACAATTTGTCAAAGTATTTTCGGGTTGGCCTAAGCTGGCTGTTTCTGGTGAGTTTAGCTTTTCAATTTGGCAGTGAATGTATGTTCGATTAGGAACAGCTTTCCGGCGTCTCTTCAATGGGTTGGATCTTGAGCTGCAGAAAAGTGCACACAGTAAGGAGTCAGAAAATTACTTGAAAACGTAATTTATGATTTGTCTAATGTCAGCATTTATTCACATCTGACATGAAATCTCTGAAATAATATTCGGCAGCTAAATTTACCAGAAACAGAATGTTTTAAATCGAGCTTCATTGCCATCTGAATCCAAAATGTTGCCCTGTAATCATGCAGACTGAAACTGATGAGGGAAAAACATATCACCATCTAACCAAGCACTGAAATGATTGCAATATGAATAATCAAACCAAATTACCATCATTCATATTTCATCACTGTGTACGCTATAAACGGCTACAACATGTCAAGAAACATTTAATCTGTACCATAATCAGTTGCAATGGAACAGGTAGGTATTGGTATCAACTAGGTTGGAAACAATGTGCATCCCCTTTCAGTATGGTCCAGAAGATATCATAATTAAACAGAATAAATTGTAGGTCATTCTCACAGTTATCTTCAAATTAGAACCATAGTTCTCACTCTGAGGCAAAATAAAGCATAATATAATTGAAACAAAATACTGGAAAAGAGAGTGGAAATGCCAATATCTATCAGTAAATCAACTCTTTAATAAGAGTAGAGAAGCTCAACCAAATCATCGATATATCAAACCAGAGCATGTCCTTAGGTAACACTTATTAAAGGCATGCATACTTTCCAGACCCATTTCATAGATGACTAAGAACGTCTGAAAATTCAAATTTCACAACATAGTCAAGCTGCAAGCAGTGTTAGTGAAGAAATGTCCGTGGTATTTTCACATTCCAAAATCATCACATAATTCAAGAGTATATATAAGAATGTATTAGACTATTATTCAATATTGCAACAACTATCTCTTAAATACACATTCAAATTTCACAACATAGTCAAGCAGTGTTAGTGAAGAAATGTCTGTGGTATTTTCACATTCCAAAATCATCACATAATTCAAGAGTATATATAAGAATGTATTAGACTATTATTCAATATCGCAACATCTATCTCTTAAATACAATGTACAGGCTGTAAGTGGTAACGAGAGGAAGGACAACATCATGATTCCAACATCCACAAATACATGCCTCCATTTGCCAACAAAGTTATGAGGTTTCTGGACAGTCACATAAGCTGAGAAGTTCTCAGGTTTCTGGATGGTAATATAGCCACATCAAGCTAAATTCCTGTGAAGGTTTAGAAATGTTACAGAACAAGTAAATAACCATAAATGAACACTGAATTTGCATCTTGTGACAAGAAACATAGTAGGGCGTAATTCCCCAGACAAGGTACATTTACATAAGAAAGAACAACTTTATCAAGAAGTATAAGACACATCAAAAACAAGCCAATTTGGGGACAAATCACAGACAAAGGCAAGACCACACCACAGCACTGATCAGGCTTGTTATCACCAATATCTGCACACAAGACAACTCCAATCTTCTAGGCACAAATCCTAGGGCAACTCTTTGGAAGTCCTACTCACTGTCACATCAGTAGAACCTCCCTGCACTTTAGGCCAGTTCTCCTGCGGCACAAGGGGAGATTCCCTAAGATCAAATTAGTAATCTGTCTATTAACACAGATCTGAAAATCACATTAGTGACTTGTGTGTTAATGATCTTCTGTAATTAAAGGGTGTAATGACAAGTAAGAATGAGTGTCGTGTCCTTTGTGAAAATGGAATCAAAGCACTACTTCATGAAGAAGTTTGCAATATAAAGCAGAAATCAGCAAGTTACGTTATACATTAACATCACCACTCAACTCAATAACATTGATGCAAAGAACTATAAGATAAGCTCATTAAGATGCTTTATCATTTATCAGTTTAAAACCAACCAGCATATGATGCAAACAATAAAGCAAAGAGAACAGCAATAACCATCACATAAAAGTAAAAGCAGCCTTAATCTTCATTGACAACCATTGATTACATCAAGGTGCAAGGAGGTCATGGGTATTGTTGTCGCTCAGACTGTACATGCATGGTGCAACAACAGCTCAGATCGAGGGCTGGCACTCTAATCCCCGACCTCTCTGTTCTAGCTATCTCCCAACAGCAGGCTATGGGGATTGGTCCCTGTGGAAGATGGAAATGGAAGACAAGTTGGAAACCAATGAGTACGGGAGACACAATTGAATGGCCTAGCCACTTGGTTGATTTTAGCAAGTTTTTTGAGATTAGATTAAATTACTAATGAGACCAGTGCCTTATGAAGTCAACTACTTGCTTTATATCCCAAATGACCAGATGAACAACCGTTGTTTGATGAATGCTTAGCTATCCTAGATGAGATGCAAATCCTACGAACTAAGTGAGATGCAAGATATTGGTTTATTTTAATTAAATGTCTAACTAAGCATATCCCTTGATCTTTATGTATATTGAGCCTAGCATCTAAAGTAAGTGGCAGAGAGAAGTCAAGGTGGAGCAAGTAAGGGTTTGGTTAAAGATCCCTCTCCTTGAAATCTAAGGTACCTGGTGCCTCCGGCACTGCAGAGACTATGGCTCTAATGACAACAAGGTCACCGTTTTAAATAATAGAGAGCCTAGACTTCTCAAGCAAAAATGAAAGGGTGTTCCTATCTCTCTATCAACCAAGTTTATGCTTGGAGGTGAGTTATTAATCCAAGACTAACTCTAGGATGAGAATGCAAGATTATTGAATGATTAATTAGGTGGGATTCTTTAATGTTCCTTTAAGTACTTAATTATGATTGATTTTTAGTTATGACAATAAGTACTTAACAATGGTAAATAAGAGACAATCTCAACCACAAGAATTATGTGTCAATTTTACAAATGCCAACAAGATACAACATGTATTCAACAAGATAGATGCTCTTCACAATGATTTACCAATTTGTCATTCACAATAGATATCCACTTTAGACAAGAACCATAGATCTAATGACAATTAGAGCACTTATGCACTTAGAACAATTAGCCAATGAGAGCATACAAGATGCCAATGATAATTACTCAAAGAGACAATGACATTGTCAATGCTCTCTAGACAATTAGAAGCTCAACAAGATAATGCCAATTATTCAAGAGATATTCAATTAGATTCACAGTTACTCAATTTCTTAGATTTATTCACTTAAGCAACTTTTCAACAAGACTATTGGATTTCTGTTAAGTGCTTTAGAGAGTGAGCTTATTAGTGTAAAGAAACTTAAACAATTCACAAGAAACAACAAGGTTAGCACATGAAATACTTCACCAATTATTAATCCACTTTTAGGAGACTTAAGGCAAACAAAGCATGCAACTTCTTCCTCAGTGATCAATTATACCAATAGAGCATAACCAAATGAAGGCATTATGTTACTTATGTTCCAATCACATATAATGAGCAACAAGTGAATTTTATGACAGCAGCAAACTAACAGCGAGTTATCATTATGCCAAAAATATCAAACAGTCTCAAGGTTGTCCCTTATTCTAAATCTAAATGACAGCACTTAACATAAACTTCAAATCATGAGAGTATGCTTCAGTCACTATTATATATCAGACTTCAAGGTGCTTATGACAGCCATCAATAAACCATGAAATGAACCAAACAACGAATTCCCACCAAATGCAATTGATTCCTTAGCATGTTAAGTAACTCATGAATGATTTCTGGGGCATTAAAGTAAAAAATTGACCACTATTGGGAAAAGATTAGACTGCTGTAGCAAAACAGTGAGGGTAGGAAGAGTTTAGGAAGCAAACCAATAGGCCCTAGGCCTAGAAAAAGACTAGCCCACTTGCCAAAATTTCTCCAATAGCTATACCACCTATAATGTAATATTCCAAATTAGCGGTCAGCTAATTGGAATATTAATTTTGATATATTTTGGCATTTCCTGATGTTGGGCGGAAATAAAGGGGGTAGGCGACCCACAACTAATAATTAAGCCAAATAAAGTCTTTTCTTAAAGTCCCTAAGGCAAAATTGTGGTTCTAGTGGTGGGGTCAAATTGGCTTTAGGTGGCAGCATAGAAGAGGCACGAAAAGGACAGCGTGGGATTGGCTATAGGAAGGCAGCACGTGATTGGTCAAGGAGAGGCAGCGCAGGCCAAGGTGGGACCCAAGGCATACGTTGGGCCTCAAAGAATAAAAGGAAGAGAAGGCTCATTTGGATTCATTCATCCATTCAGCAATTTTCTTCTTGTCATTTTGACAGAGCACGCTTGAGCCGGAGAGCCAAGTTTGCAGTGTTGTTTAGCACACAAGATCTTCAAGCGAAGATCTCAACCTCTACCTCGGGGGACTTCGAGTGCCCGCTTAGGAGTTCTAGCCTTTTGTGAGGGAATTTTCTACCAGCAACATCAGGAGGAAGCATAGCCATTTCTGGACTGCACAGAGGAGGAGCAGACTGCAAAGTGGAGGACGCAGAGTAGTGAGGAGTTTCAGTCAAGAGGTTGGAGAGAAGGGATTTATCATCAGGACATTTGGAGGGGAGGTTAGCCACCTCCTACCAGGGTTTATTGTAGCATTCCAGAGACATTTCCTAGCAGATTCTTACAGTGGTTCGATTTCCCCCAGCTGTTTATTGTGCCAAGCCCAAGAGGGCCAATTTCTGAAGTCAAAACTAGGACAAACCCTTCCTGGGTTTTTCTGGGTTTATTAAAGAGAGGCCAAGATTAATTTGACATAATTTTCTGCGTAGAATTAAGAGGAAAAACCAAGATGCCAACTCAACTTGCAGCTAGAGGAGCTATGGGAAAATTAGGCAGAAACTTCGAGGTCAATATTTGAAAAAATCTTTTGTGGGTTATTGTGGGTTTCTTGAGCAGAGACCATGGTTAAAAGCTCAGAATTTTCTGAGCAATATTCCAGGCCCTAGCAGCAGATTCAGTGGAGCAGCAACAGCATTTCTGGGCTAAGCAGCATAAAGACAGAGCCACGCAGAGCCACTTCTAGCAGGAGATTTAGCTTGGCTTTGAGTTGTACTTCAGCCTGCTTTGAGCAAGCCCAGGTGCAAGCTTTCCAGCACCACTATTGTACTCATTCCATTCAATTTTAATAAAATGGCTCAACAATTGTTTTTGGTTCCAATTTACATGTCTTAATGATGTATTTTCTGTTGTCGTAGTTTTTAGTCTATTTGCACTTTTATTACTATTAATCCCAATTTGGGATATTACATATAACCACAATATTTTGACCAAATTCTCTGCAAAACACACCAAGAGTTAGATTAAAGACAAATCAGAGATGAGAAGAGGCAAAGGAGGGTTAGGAAGAGGGCTAGAATGCCAACGAAAAGCTAGAAGAGGACAACAGCAAAGGCATCAAGGCCCTAATGGACTACGGCTCAAGGGAAGGAGCCCAAAGGGTTCACGGCAATCCCTAAAAGGGATGCCATTTGGATAAAGGGAGGGTCGAGAGGCCTATTTTGGCTCACAGCAGGAGCTGAAGGGCTAGCAGAGGACAGGACGGGGGAAATGGAGGAAGGAGGAGGCGCAGTGGAGGAGCAGGAAGCTAGGGCAGGTCTACAACAGGATATAAGAGGGAGGTCGAAGGCCTTTAAGGCACCCCAAGCCCACGACAAGAGAAGCAAAATAAGGTTGAGGCCCTTGGAGGCATGCAGCTTGGCCAAGCATGAGGGTCAAAGCCTTAAAAAGGCTCCCCAAGAGGCTAACGGCTAGGCTGGAGGGCACACGTTGGGCCTAGGAGGCTTAACACTAGGCCTGGAAAGGCCCTATAAATTTTGCGAACCCTTACAAAATTTTATTCCACTTCAAATCTTCAAATTATCGTCCAAATCACTGCAAAATCCTTGATGTTGGCCCTGCAAAAATTTTAGAGACTAGATTTTACCCTCAAGGGCCTACATTTAGCTCAAAACCCGAGAAAATAATTTTGAAGCTCACATGCACAAATGAAAATAAAAATACCCAAAACCCCAATATATATATATATATATACAAAATTCAAATGATAAACCCCAAACCCCAATAGCTACAAAACAAGGGTTAGAAGATTTATTTTACAAAAAAAATATTTTACAAAAAAATATTCTACAAAATAAATTTAGAAGATATATACAAATATACAATGCTTGTGAAAAGAAATATTTTTTGAGAAATATTTTTTTAAAGGATGAATAATGATAATAGATCAAATGTGTTTCGAAACTTATGGTGTTTCCCACATCCTTAGCGAAGTAACAAAATCAAACAAAATCCCCAAAGCCCAAACAAGGTTGACTCTTCTCCAAAGTTTGTGAACTTGGAGCCTGTTACCCACCACTTCGTGGGTGATATCCCTAGGAGAAATTTTTTCTCCATGATGGACCTCAGCCGGCAGCCCCTTGCAGCCTTCTTACTAGTTCGTTGTGCCATTTCTCTGCCACCTGAACCACCCATGTGGTCCCTCACCCATTTGTATTGATCGTACGTTTGAAGATGGGTCTCCCGGATCTAAAGGTATGTCTTATCATTTGGTAATTAAGTATTGGGTTTACCTGTCATGGATACTTATGGGTATGGATTGATGGGGGGATTTGGCGGAAAGAGTGGGCTTATTCTGTGCTCTTGTCCCATGGGTCTCTTTTGAATGCTACCCTTGGATCTTAATCTCATGGGATCTCCTTTATTGACCATTCAATTCTAGGGTGGTACTACATGGGAAACCCCGAATTTGGGTGTGTGGTCTCGCTCCTTTATCTGCATATATTACTCCCCTTCCACTCACTATACCCCATTCATCATTTCTCCCAACTGGGTACACATTTCCATTCTGGGTCCACATAGGGTCAGCCTCCCTATCCCCATGCCCCCACCTTGGGTCAGGCCTGGAATGATGCCCCAAAGGTTGAAGCCGCTAAAAAAAAAGAAAAAGCATAATTGGCCACACTTAACAGGAAATTGTACCACAAAGTGCAAAAGATGGCCAGGACAAAAATAATTAGCACTGGGCAAAAGCCAAAACATGAGCTCTACCCCAATTCATGGTCATCAACCTAGTTCCATAGGCCCTAGATGAGCCTCCTTTATCATTCAAGAACCCATGATTATCTCAACCGTTGGAGGGCAATGAACTGCCCTACCTAAAGGGGGGTAATCACTGTTATACCTTGCACATCATGCTCTTGTCCTTTGAGCCCCGAGCAGTTAATTAAAGAAAATTCATAGAAGGAAAAAGGCATATAAAGAAGGGTGGAAAAATCAAGGTTGGGGCACCTCATGTACCACGATTGCTCCCTCTTACACATTATATACCCATGTGTGGGCTTCCCCTTATCTAGCTACCCCTATGACCCAAAATGTGGCCCGGGATTTCCACTCATTCCCTACTCCATAACACTTATTTATCAGTTTCCCACCCCATTAGAGAGATGTACCTTGGACACACTATCTCCTTTAAGAGTTGAAACCACCTAGAAAGGTACTTGGTTAACCCCATTTGGAGCTTGGAGACACTAGCACATGCCATTATGAAGTGCCCACTATGGAAGGGCATGCCATTATGAAGTGCCCACCTTGTTATCCATGGTTTGTAAACTCTTTTACACGATTATTTTAATGACTGGTTGAACTGGAAGCCTAGGGGACATATTGGATCTTATGAAGGATTACAGGTGGTTTCCATTCGGGTTTGGTCTCCCTATACGGGATCCTAACCCCCAGAGAGCTACATTAGCACATATAGGGTGAGCTACATTGGCAGATATAGGGTGTGCATAGAGAGTCGTGAGCCTCCACAGTAGCAGACAACACTCCATGCATCCTCATCGACGATCAGAGACTACTAGTGATCCACTTTGGGATGACAGTGATGTGCTTGGTACATTACGCCCAGCAGGCTCACAGTAGCAGCACACTCTTGCAGGTGTCCCAAGACTCATATAGTGTCATGGCAGCATTCATTCCATCACTTGAGCCCTTAGCTCACCTAAGACTTCGTCAATAAATTCCACCCTAGCTTTGAAGTTTAAGCTGCAGGGCAAAAAATTGTTGATTATCCGTGTTTAGAAACACCCATAATGCGGTGAGACGAAAAACCTCCTAGGATGAAATTCGTTGCCAAAATCATAGGCTTACCTAGGTTGTCACATAAATAAATAGTCGCATTAGCATCATTTACATTAAAATTTACAAAAATCGGGCTTAAGAATGACATAAGAACTGGCTCGCTGATGACTCTTAATTTTGTAAAATTTTGTACAACTGCTTCCATGGACTTGTGACAAAAATTGATGCAACATCCAGCTCCATATGGGGACACGTTGCTTCAATGAAATGACGTGAGAATCCAGAATCCTGTACCTAAGAAAACATAAGTCGATCAAATAGATATCCACTCATAATCAAAATCATCATGCATATATAGAATATCTACTGGAATAGAAAAATCTACTCTAACAAACTGAAATGTAAATTACATAATCACATAAATGCATGGGAAAAAACTGATTAATAACATAAATGAAAAGGAAGTAAGGTTAGAGATACAAAAAAAGGATGCTCTATGGCATCAAATGTCATCCTTATGTATGTTGAGCATCGTCGACTCTCAAGTAGGTATGTAGGTTGGTTTTCGGATGTGCCATGCTGAATTTTGGAGAGACTAAGATTTTGACTTCTCCAACCACCATGTTGCTTTTGGCCATCAGACCTCTTCCTTCTTCTCGTCTTTCTTTTACCTTTCTTACAACTAGGTGGTGATGATAATAATGTGACCAATGTAGACCTTTTGTTTTGATCTCGAAACTACTCGAATGAAAAATCTGAGGCATGCCCAACTTTATTCTCGATATCTTTTCTCAAAGGTGATACATAAGTACCACAAGCAATGTGATTAACCTAATATTCTTCAAGTTCTTTTCCAATCATGGCACCTCCAGTTAACCTATTTTCAATGGGACCATTGACCTCCTAGAAATGAGATGGAAGTTCCTTTAGTAGACTAGAAGGCTTGTGATCCGTCGAAAGGTCTTTGTTTCTTTCACCATCTGACTTATGCTAAAATTCCTCTATTTTGTCCAGCCTATCTTTAATGGCATTTATTTGGCTAGAATGCTCAACTTTAATAGTAGTGATTTCTCTTCTATGATCTTTTATGGTATCTGTTGTGTCTTAGAAGGTGTCTATTTGACGATTCATTGTTAAATTTTCTTCCATGATTTGCAACCTTTCTTGCATGGCCCTTATATCCCTTCCATGGCTTATCCGCATTTCTTGAATTATCTGAGTCAAATTATTGATAATTTCATCTTCTTTTTTTACTCTTCCATACGTATACTTAAAAGAATTTTTTGATATCTTACAAAGAATTAAAAGCATTATCAGGCTTGTCATGAAACCATTGCAATGCATCATCTTCTAATGAAAGGAAAAATAGCTTCATTCTAACATCTTCATGATTGTATGCAGTTGCGTGAGCATATCTTTGTAGACAAGTTGTGAACTTTCTTATGTGAGTGTCAACATTGATTGCATTGTTCCCCTGGAATGTCGGAAGATTGTTCATAGTAGAGTCATCTGGGAGATCATGAGGATACCCTTGAATGTTGGAAAAGTTGCAAGGCTTGTAATAATCCATGAATTCTTGATTCACGGGGTCAAGGAAAAACAAGTGGAAATCAGGGAGGGCTTCCTGTCTAAGAAAAGATTAAACGCTTACTAGAATGTAATTTGTAAGGCCGATCTTTCAGAGCCTTTTCAGGATCGGGAGCAGGGTTAACCAAGCTACCAGGAATTATTCTAGAGTAAGCACTTGTAAATGGAATGTCTAGGTGCTAAAGGCGCTGATAGAAAAGATGAAAGGATTGGTGAGATGAAAAAATATAAGGTTATGAAAAGATGGAGATAAGAAAGTTATCACAACGATGCTAGAAAATGTGGTGTTGATGGGATAAGGAACTATAAAAGAATGAGAAGGTGAAGTTGATTAAGAAGAATATCGCAACGCCAAGCACCAAGAAATCGCTCCCCGGCAACGATGTCAAAAATTGTTGTCACTCAAATTGTACAGGCACGATGTGACAACGGCACAAGTCGAGGGTTGTCACTCTAATCCCTAACCTTGTTCTAGTTGTCTCCCAACAGCAGGCTATGAGAGGTAGTCCCTACAGAAGATGGAAATGGAGTATAAGTTGGCAACCAACGAGTCCAGGAGACACGATTGAATGGCCTAGCCACCTGGCTGATTTTAGCAAGTTTTTAGAGATTAGCTTAAATTACTAATGAGACAAGTGTCTTACGAAGTCAACTACTTGCTTTATATCAATTATAGACCAAATGACTGAAAGAACAACCATTGCTTGATGACTACTTAGCTATCCTAGATGACATGCAATTCCTACGAACTAGGTGAGATGCAAGATATTGGTTTATTTTAATTAAATGCCTAACTAAGTACATCCCCTAATCTTTATCTATATTGAGCCTAGTATCTAAAGTAAGTGGGAGAGAGAAGTCAAAGTGAAGCAAGCAACAATTTGGTTAACGATCCCTCTCCTTGAAATCTAAGGTACCTAGTGCCTCTGGCACTCTAGAGACTGTGGCTCTGACGACTACAAGGTCACCATTTTAAATACTAGAGAGACTAAACTTCTCAAGCAATGATGAAAGGGTTTTCCTATCTCTCCAACCAAGCTTATGCTTAGACTTCTCAAGCAATGATGAAAGGGTGTTCCTATCTCTCTATCAGCCAAGCTTATGCTTGGAGATGAGTTATTAATGCAAGACTAAATCTAGGATGAGAATGCAAGATTATTGAGTGATTCTTAAGGTGAGATTCTTTAATGTTCCTTTAAGTACTTAACAATGGTAAATAAGAGACAATCTCAACCACAAGAATTATGTGGAAATTTTACAAATGCCAACAAGATACAAGATCTACTCAACAAGATAGATGTTCTCCACAATGATTTACCAATATATCATTCACAATACATATCCACTTTAGACATGAACCATAGATCTAATGACAATTAGAGCACTTATCCACTTCTAAGAATTAGCCAATGAGACAATACAAGATGCCAATGATAATTACTCAAAAGAGACAATGAGATTGTCAATTCTCTCTAGACAATTTGAAGCTCAACAAGATAATGCCAATATTGCTCAATGCCAATTATTCAAGAGATATTCAATTAGATTCACAATTACTCAATTTCTTAGATTTATTCACTTAAGCAACTTTCCAACAAGATTATTAGATTGATGTTAAGTGCTTTAGAGAGTGATCTTATTAGTGTAAAGAAAAACAATTCACAAGAAACCACAAGATGATAGCACATGAAATGCTTCACTAATTATTAAGCCACTTTTAGGAAACTTAAGGCAAACAAAGCATGCGACTTCTGCCTTAGTGAGCAATTATAACAATAGAGCATAACCAAATGAAGGCTTTACGTTACTTATGTTCCAATCACATCTAATGAGAAAGAAGTGAATTTTATGACGGCAACAAACTAACAGTGAGTTATCCTTGTGCCAAAAATGGCAAACAGTCCCAAGCTTGTCCCTTATTCTAAATCTAAATGAGAGCACTTAACATAAAATGCAAATCATGAGAGGATGTTTTAGTCATTGTTACATATCACACTTCAAGATGCTTATGACAGTCAACAATAAACCATGAAATGAACCAAATAATGAATGCCCACCAAATGCAATTGGTTCCTTAGCTTGTTAAGCAACTCATGAATGATTTCTAGGTCATTTAAGTAAAAAAATTACCATTGTTGGCAAAAGATCAGACTTTTGTAGCAAAACAGTGAGGGTAGGAAGAGTTTAGGAGGCAAACCAATAGGCCCTAGGACTAGAAGAAGACTAGCCCACTTGCCCAAATTTTCTCCAATGACTATGCCACCTATAAGCACAAGATTTTGATCAAATTCTCTGCAAAACACACAAAGATTTAGATTAAAGACAAATCAGAGATGAGAAGAGCCAAAGGAGGGTTAGGAAGAGGGCTAGAAGGCCAATGAAAAGCTAGAAGAGGGCAGTAGCGAAGGGATCAAGGCCCTAAAGACTGGAAGCTGAAAGGAAGAAGCCCAAAGTGCTCACGGCAGGCCCTAAAAGGGCTTCCATTTGGCTAAAGGAAGGGCCGAGAGGCTTGTTTTTTCTCACAGCAGGGGCTGAAGGCTAAAGAAGGGCACAAGAGGGGAAACATAGGAAGAAGAAGGGGCAGAAAAGGAGGAAGCTAGGACAGGTCTGCGGCAGGGTATAGGAGGGAGGTCGAAGGCCTTTAAGGCACCCCAAGCCCACGGCAAGAGAAGCAAAAGAAGGTTGAGGCCCTTAGAGGCATGCGGCTTGGCTAAGGATGAGGGTCAAAACCCTAAAAAGACCTCAAGATGCCTGCGGCTCCCCAAGTGGCTAACGGTTAGGCTGGAGGGCAGATGTTGGGCCTAGGAGGCTTAACGTTGGGCCTGAAAATGCCCTAATAATTTTGCAAACCCTCGCAAAATTTTATTCCACTTCAGATTTTCAAATTATCACCCAAATCACTACAAAATCCTTGATGTTAGCCCTGCAAAAGATTTAGAGACTAGATCTTACCCTCAAAGGCCTAGATTTAGCTCAAACCACAACAAATCTTCTTCAAGCTCACCTGCACAAATGAAAATAAAAATACCCAAAACCCAAATATATATACAAAATGAAAATAATAAACCCTAAACCCCAATAGCTGCAAAACAAGGGTTAGAAGATTTATTTTACAAAAAATTATTCTACAAAATAAATTTACAAGATATATACAAATATACGATGCTTGTGAAAAGAAATATTTTTTGAGAAATAATTTTTTAAATGATGAATAATGACAATAGATCAAATGTGTTTCAAAACTTATGGTGTTTCCCACATCCTTAGCGAAGTAAGAAAATCACACAAAATTCTCAGTGCCCAAACCAGGTCATCTCTTCTCTAAACTCTGTGAACTTGGAGCCCAATGGTTGGGGTACTTGCAAACTCTATATATTTCTTCAAGAAAACTCGTTAGTCATATGGCGAATCAGATCACCTATGATAGACCCAAAATCTACCAATAGAATGTTTTTATCACCATCTAATGAATAAACAAGCTTATAAAATTTTAAGCACAATATAAGAAAGCACATATCCATCACATACCACAAATGGAGCTTCTAATCAGGAAATCCAAAAATTTACACAGAAATTACCATGGAAAACCCCAGTGTGGGAAAAACAAGCAAAGAGGAATTTTATTAGGCTTTAGAGAAAATACTCAAGAAATAATTACAACATTGGATCAAAAGAATGTACAGCCAAAATCAGACAGAGAAATCGGCTCTCTCTCCTCTGCAATGGTATAGCCTAAAGTATGGCCTCCCTCCAACAGAGTATAGTCAATTTTCTTCCACAAATCTCAACCTCTCTCTCCTACAAGCATAGCCTAGGGTTAGGACCCTCTCTCGTTGCTCAATACATCCATGTTAGGACCCACTTTCTCTGAACAATACAGCCCCTTCTCTCAGTCACTTGAACCGGCATCTTCTCACCCAAATCGACCCTCTTCTCTCTCACGCAATGTGATCTCTAATGTGTCCTTCAGTCACACGTTCCAGCGATTTACAATTTTTCTCATAACCCTATTTCCTCCTTGAGCTCATCAACGAAAAGATCAAAGGCCAAAATTTGATCTTATCACTTTCTTTGATTTTGTCAAATGGAAATACTAATTTCTAACATTATAACTTTAGAAATCTCAGAATCAAAGCCAATAAAATCTAATAAAATTGCTTATCATGCTTTTCCTAAGTTTGGACTTGGGAAGAATTAAAAAAATGCATAAATAAGTAAAATTTCAAGATATTTTCCGCATTCCTAAACACGATGCCTATGCAGAGACCCCTATTTGAGCTACAATTTTAACACTCCCTCTTGGTGAGGAAGATGTTCTGCACAACCCCCAACTTGTTCCTAAAGAATAAAAACTTTCCCTTTATCAAGGCCTTTGTGAGGATACATACTGCAACTTCATTGTGGCTTTCTGCACATAGTCCCGAATGAAGTGGTACTTGATCTCTATATGTTTCGACCTATAATGAAACAACAAATTTTTCGAGAGTTTGATACAACTGTGATTGTCACAATGTATCATGGTCAGCTCCAACTACTAATCAACCAACCCCATGAATAACTTTTGAAGCCAAATGGACCCACATGATGCCAAACATATTGCCATGAAATCAGCCTAAGCATAACTCAGTGCAACTGACCTTTGTTTCCTGTTGAACCAAGAAATAGCTCTAGAGCTCAAGCGTCAACAACAACCTAAAGTATTTTTCCTACCAACTAGACTACCTACCCAATCAACATTTGAATAACCCACTAGCTTCACTCCATCACCCTGGACATAACCCATACTCCACAATACCACACAAATACCTAAGTATGTATTTCACTGCCACCTAGTGCACTCGTTTTGGCTCAACCAAAAATTGACTATGTGTATTAACAGCAAAACAAATATCCAATATTGTGTTGACCAGATACACAAGAGAGCCAATCAGTTGCTTGTATAAATGGGGTCCACCGCCTCTGACTTGGAAGCATCAATTTTCCTCCAATTGATCACCATCAGCGTAGCCATAGGCTTGTAGTCCTGCATTCTGAATCGCTTCAAGATCTCCACAACCTACTTCCCCTATCCAAGGAAGATATGCACATTTCTCTATCATACCACTAGTCCCAAAAAGTAATGCATCAACCCCATATCCTTCATCTCAAACTCTGAAGCAAGACCCCTCTTTCAATTTGCAATGAGCTTCTCTAAACCTATAAGAAACAAGTCTCCTAGATATAACACAAGAATGAGTGGCTCTCCCCTGAAAATATGTGGTAGAGGTTTGATTCAACATCACTTTCAGTGAAGCCCATCCCTAGCAAATAGTTACCTATCCTAGAATACCAAGCAGGTGGTGTATGCTTGAGTCTGTATAGTGCTCTCTTCCACCTGCAAACATGGAAATCCCTCCCATGTACCTCAAATCCCTCCAACTACTTTATATATACCTCCTCCTCAATCACACCATTAAGCAATGTAGTCTTGACATTCATCCAATGGATCTTCCAACCCATCCCTACAGCAATGGAAAGAACGAATCTGATGGAGGGGTACCTACCTACAAGGGGCGAATGTCTCGTCATAATCAACTCGCTCTTTTTGAGAGAACCCCTTAGCCACGAATCGAGCCCTGAACTTCTGAACACTGCCATCAATAGTGTGTTTGATCTTATAGATCCACCTAGATCCTATTGCACACTTTTTGTCAAAGTTCCAAGGAAGCAGATATGCCAAAAAAAATTCAAAGGATCGAATCATCAATTTGCAATTTATTGAATCATTGTAAACCCATTTTGCAAATTTGTAATGTAAATGAAGCTAGCAAGACCATGTATGTATGTAACAACATAAGTAAGCCTACTATTTTAGCAAAAGTTTCATCCTACGAGGTTTTTCGTCTCACGGATTCATTTGTGTTTCTAAACACAGATGGCCAACAGAGTTTTTCCCTCCAACCTCACCCCAAAGCTAGAGTGGAATTCTTCATCAAAGTCTTAGGTAAGTCCTCGTGTTTTAGTTGAGTCTTCGTGTAAAATTGATTTGGGAATAATTTAAGGTAGTTGGCTAAATTATTTTATTACAAATCACTTGGTCTACTAAATCATATTGTGTCGCAGAATTGGGTGTATAATTTGAGGGTCTATACCGAACAGGTGTTCCCCCTTGTGAGGGTTGAAATGTAAAAATCTTATGTAAAAAATATTTTAGTGCATGGTCCCTCATACTTAGACACCACAGCTAAAATATTAAAGGGTGGAAAAAATATTAAATCCCCTCAAGTGTCGATTAATTAATTTTTCTGGCAAAAGTAAATAAATCCTAAGTCGTCAAGTCCCACTAGCACAACCAGTTGTGGATGTCCTCGTTAGAAGGGCGGCCCAGGATCAAATCTCACGGAGGTTGTTGCACCTGTGCTAGGGGGAGGAGACAAGTTAAACCCAGTTAGCTTAGTGCTGGTGTGACCCAGGCCGGGTGTAATCCCGAGATGATTTTGACTTAGATGCCCCTGGGTCGCGGTTTCTCAAGCCATAGCTCAAGCCTGATGTAATCTCCGATGAACTAAGAGCACTTAACAAATATATATATATATATATACATCTCTACAAAAAAAAAAAAAAAAAAAAAAAAAATAATTAATTAGAGTCTAACTTAGAGTCTACGAGAAATTAAATTCTCCAAGCGTAAAAAATTGTGGGTATCAAAGAAATTAATTTTTGGAGGTCCCCCACCAAGGGAATATTGGAAATCTCAAGAAAAAATGAACCCTTGGACCTTGGTGGTTAAGTCAAAGTGAAAAGTTTTAGCAAATTAGCTCAAAATAATTAATTTTGAATTAATAAAAAAGAGGTTTAATGAGATATTCGAACATTCCTCAAAAATAATTATTTCAACGACAAAGATAAAAAGATCATCAAGGATTTATCAACAGCCAAGATTATTTTGACGAGGATCAAGCCAACTAGCCGTTATTTTTCCACTTGGAAGATTTATCTATAAATAGAGAGTCGTTTGAGTCTCAAGCCATCTGATATTTAGCTAAGAAATTTCTGCAAAAAAACTGATGTAACGCGATTGTCCCGTTGGGAACATTTTTTGAATCATAATAAAGACTTTGGGGTGCAGTTCATGGTGTTTATTGTTCACTGATTTGTGGTATGTGTTGGGTAAGAGCTTTCTTATATTGTGATTAAATTTCAAAGTTTGTTTTTCATTAGATAGTGATAAGAACATTCTATTGGTAGATTTTGGGTCTATCTTAGGTGATCTGATTCACCATATGTCTAACAAGCTTTCTTGAAGAGAAATATATAGTGTTTGCAGGTTCCCCAATCCTTGGGCTCCAAGTTCACAAACTATGGGCATAAGTCGGCCTTGTTTGGACTTCAAATATTTTTATGGTTTATCTAACTTTGCTAAGGTTGTAGCTTGCATTTATTTTCCAACGTATTATTAGCCATCTAACACAAAAAGCTCCATAAAATGTCATTTGAAGCATCATTCAACTTCAACCAGAAAATTTGAATGTTGCTATCAAAGCTAGATACAAGAAAGGAGAATTCAAGGCTAAAAAGATTATCCTTGATTCTCTCGGAGACCATCTCACCACCTATGTCTCCAACTTGAAGAAATCTAAGGAAATGTATGACAAGTTAATTGGAATATATCAACTAAACAACTTGAGTCAAATCCTTGCTATGAAGAATCAACTCAAAGACATTAAGATGAACATAGGAGAGACAATTTGAGCATACTTCATGAGGATATCAAAAATCAAGGATCAATTGTCAACAACTGGTGAAATTGTATCTGATAAAGAGTTGGTGTTGATTATGCTTGGAGGTATTTCTCCTACTTGGGAGACTTTCATTACTACCATCAGCAACAATGATAAGTTTCCCACATTTGATGAGCTCTTGGGAAAGTGCAGTCAAGAAGAGGCCAGAATGATTTCCAGAGGAAGAATTCCCAAGCATGAAGAGGGAGGACCTGCTACCTTTGTTGTCCAAGGCAAGAAGCAGAAAGGAAAAAGAGGTCGTCATTTTTCAAGACACAATCAGAGTACTTTCTTTTTTGTACTCTTTCGAGTTCCGCTCCTGCAGATTCTTATGATAGTTGGTTGATTGATAGTGGTGCTTCAAGGCACTTTACTGGTTATAAATAAGTTCTCTCATATCTGGTTGAGCAAGAGACTGATTTTAAAATAATACATGGAGATATCTCTACATATCCTATAAAGGGATCTGGTTTTGTTTCTTTTCATCTGGATGAAGGTAAAACTATTTCTCTTCAAGAAGTTTTGTATGTACCTAGTCTGAAAAAGAATCTTGTATCTATATCTGCTTTAGAAGATAAAAGAATGAAAGTTGCTTTCATAAATGGAAAAGTTCTCACTTGGACAATGAGATCTAGCATGAGATCTACCTTCACTCTGGGATCAAGGTTTAAAGGTCTCTATAAAGTAAATGGAAGACCAACGCATGTACCAATTCATGACAACAATCATCAATGTGAACTTTGGCACTAAAGGTTCACTCATTTGCACTATAAAGCATTGCCCCATTTGAGAAATATGATTTATGGAATGTCAGAGATTAAATTGGATCATGATGGAGTTTGCCAAGGGTGTGCAAGTGGAATGCATGTAAAGGGACAATTCCCTTCAAGAAAAAGAAAAACCAATTCCTATACATTTTGATTTATATGGACCTATGCCTATAACTTCTCTTGTTGGCTACTTGTAATATATAATCCTTGTGGATGATTTTTGTCACAAAACTTGGATTTTCTACTTGAAAAACAAAAACCAAGCATTTAACATCTTCAAAGACCTTAAATCTCTGGTAGAAAAACAAACTGAAAAGCAGATCAAAATCTTCAGATCTGACAACGGAGGAGAGTTCACTTCAAATGATTTCATTGACTTCTGCAAAGAAGATGGAATGAAGAAAAAAACTATCATACCATATAACCCAGAAAAAAATGGTGTGGCCGAAAGAAAGAACAAAAGCATCATGGAAGCACTCAAAGCTATGTTGCATGATCAGAAGCTACCAATGTTTCTTTGGGGAGAAGTTGCTAACATTGTTGTTTATGTCCAAAATAGATCTCCACACTGAGCCTTAAACAACAAGGCTCCTGAAGAAGTCGTCACTGGTGAAAAACTTGAAGTTGGGCACTTGAGGATCTTTCGCTGCCTTGTCTACTTTCATGTTCCAGAGGAAAAGAGGGCCAAGCTGGAAGCTTCAAGTAAGAAAGATACGTTTATTGGTTATCATGAAAACTTCAAAGCTTACAAAATATAGGTGTATGGTCAAAGAACTATAGAGTTTAGCATGGATGTCACATTTGATGAAGATGTAGCTCTTGGAAAGGCAAGAGACACTCCTCCTCCTGCTAATGTTGAAAGTCAAGATGATGCCTTAGATGCTCAAGAAGATCCTAAGCCTAAGCCTGATCTTGTTGATGAACCCATGAAGCCCATGGGCCCCTTGGATTCTCCTCCAAGTGATTCTCCTACTAGAAAGAGGCCATTATGGCTTCATGACATTTTACAGGATGTTGATAGACATGTTTCCCCCATAGCAACCTTCAGAGAAAGCAAGAAACCTTATTGGTTCCAGGGATATGTTGTAGCCATGAGCAACATTATTGAGGCCGATTCATGCACTTTTGAAGAAGCAATGAAAGAGTATGGAAAGATGCAACGGTTGAAGAATATGAGTCCATCATACATAATGATGTATGGGAAGTAGTTCCAAGACCCAAATGTAAGTTAGTTGTGACTTCCAAATGGTTGTATAAAATCAAACATGGTGTTGATCGCAGTATTGAAAAATATAAAGCTAGATTTGTGGCTAGAAGCTTCTCTCAAAAAGGGGGAGAAGACTATGATGAGATTTTTGCACTTGTTGCTTGATATACTACCATATAATCCATTGTGGCTCTAACTTCTAGCCAAGGATGGACTCTTCACCAAATGGATGTGAAAATTGCTTTTCTGCATGGCTTCCTCGAGGAAGAAGTATTTTTGGAGAAACCAAAAGGCTTTCAAGTGCATAACAACAAAACTCATGTGTGTAGACTGAACAAAGCTCTCTATGGATTGAACTTTTGAAGCAAGCCCCAGACTTCAAGACAGTCCAAGGTATGCCTTTGATTTCGGTATTATATGTTGATGACTTATTCTTGACTGGTGGAGAACTTCTTATCCTCCAATGTAAGGAGGAGTTAGCCTCTGAATTTGAAATGAAATATCTTCATATGATGCACTACTTTTTGGGCCTAGAATTGGCAGAGTCCTCATGAGATTTTCCTTTCTCAATGAAAATATGTTGTCAAGCTTCTAGAAAGGTTTGGTATGACATTGTAAATCCATGAACCCACCAATGGAAATGAATTTCAAAAAGTTATGTGGTGAAGCTGTAGGACCTAATTTGGCTAATCCTTCCAAGCATCAACAACTGATTAGGGCACTGATCTTCTTAGTGAACACTAGACCGAACATATGTTTTGTGGTCAATACTCTAAGCCAATATATGATTAAGCCATCACATGCACATTGGATTGTTGCAAAGCATGTGCTGAGATACCTACATGGGTTCATCAAACTTGGATTGAGATATACTGTCGGATGTGAGACTACATAGGTACGTTGATGTAGATTGAGCCGGTAACTCTAATGAAAAAAAAAGCACATCTGGATGTTGCTTTAGCTTGGGATCTACCATTTTATCTTGGATATGCAGAAAACAGAAGTCTGTAGCCCTTAGCACGGCTGAAGTCGACTACATTGCTGCTAGCATGGCTAGATGTCAAGTAGTATGGCTGAGGAATCTCTTTGGAGAGTTGTTTGAACATGTGTTAGACACGACAATAATATACTAATGACAATAAGAGTGGGATTCGACTTGCAGAAAATCCCATGTTCCGTGACAAATCCAAGCACATTGAGATCAAATATCATTATATCTGGGATATTGTGGAGAGAGGAGCAGTAAAACTCCATCATATTGTAATTGTAATCAGATAGTTGACATATTAACCAAGCCTTTTCCAAAAGGGAAGTTTTTGGTATTCAGAGAGCATCTTGTACTAACGGATGTGACCCTTCCTGTTGGGGGCAGTCATTGATGATCAAGAACCCTGAGCTAGGATCTCCCCTCTTGTTTGAGCTCCCAAGTTAGGAATGGAGACAAAAGAGCTCCTGGGGTTGAGGGCACTCTTGATTGTAGGTTGTGTGTGATCCTTGTCTTGTGTTGACAAGTGGTAATCCCCCCTACCATCAAGTCTAGGACTTCCCAAGAGTATACCACAGTATGCATCCTACCCACAAGTTGGGCTTCTTGGGAGTACCACCCATCTGGCCAATGGGTGTGGTAAAGCTTAGTAGTGCGCGATCCTTGAAAAGTGGTAATCCCCCCCAAGTAAAGGTGAGACTTGGTTGTGTGCAATCCTTGTCAACTAGTAATCCACCCAAGCAGAGATAAGACTTAGTTGTGCGCAATCCTTGTCATGTGTTAACAACTGGTAATCTGCCCAATGTTTGTGGATGCAAGTGTTCTACCACTTGACTCTTATGGTAAAGCTTGGTTGAGCACAATCCTTGTCATGTGTTGAAAAGTGGTAATCCCCCCAAGCAGAGGTGAGACTTGGTTTTGCACGATACTTGTCATGTGTTGACAAGTGGTAATCCCCACAAGCCTATGTCAAGATGGGAAGATTAGTGGATATAGGGTGATAGATGAATCTCCCCTATGATGATTTTTCTTCATTAGATTGCGACATCATTGTTCCAGAGCAGAAATGAGCAGAGAAAGCAGATATCTTTGTTATAGAAAGAAATTCCTCCTTAGCTGAGAGGGAGTACTGAAAAGTAGCAGCTCAGGGATGAATTTCCTAAAATAAAATAAAATTTCTGACAATTTAAGATTGACTTTCTAAAATTAGAAAGTCATGTCTAGCAACTCAAACATGACTTTCCAAAAATAATAAATCATCTTGCATCAATTGGTAATCCAAGGTTACTTGGGAGCGGGAGAAAAAACAAGGAGCGGGAGCGGGAGCGAGAGCGCCATTTTCAGAAGCTCTCAGTCCAGGAGCATTTCGGGGAGCATTTTTTTATAATATATATATTTTTTATATTTTTTATATTTTGATGCATACATGTCAACAAAAGCATGTAGAATGATGAATTAGACATAAAAAACATAAAAACATAGATTGAAACAGAGGTATCTTTATCATTACCTCTAGCTTCGTATAGGGATCTTTGTCATTAATATCACCCTCTAAGCATTTGCTCCGGGAGCGCGCTTCGGGAGCAGGTTCGAGGGAGCGCGCTCCAAGAGAGGGTTCGATAGGGAGGAGGCAATCCCCCGCAACCTTGTGGTAATCAAACATAGATGTTGGAAAATCACTTAACTTATCATTAATCAATCTCAATAGTTCAATTTTTTACTTAATCATCAATATTAGCATTACCTTTATTATTATCCTTATGATACTCTGACATTATTATAATTAAAGGGAACTTCAAGTCACCTTACCTTCACCACTTAATCACTTTGTACCTCTATGTCTCACATAGCACATTGTAACTCTCTCTCTCTGGATATGTTTCACTCTCATTAAAGTCTTGTCATAAAAGATTATCTTACACTTTCATTAATGCAAATGTTACTCTCTTACACACTCATTAAGACATGGCATATTCCTCTTGCTCATAATAAAACCATGTCATAAGAGATTCCTCTTACACGTCCTTAATCGCATGAGTTACAAAGGCATGCGTACCTCCTTAATGGCATGAATTACAAAGGCATGTGTACCTCTTTAATGGCATGAGTTACAAAGTCATGTGTACCTCCCTATATGGCATATGTAACTCCTCCTCAAGGCATGTGTATTGCTCCTTTATGTCCAGAATTTGTTGTTACTCCTATATATGTATCTCATATCATCTCATTCTCACTACTTGTGCATTGTGAAAGAAGGATTCGAACTTGAGAGAGAGAGAGTTGGAGAGACTTGAGGAAGATTGTGAGAAAGAGAGAGACTTGGAGAGCAAGAGAAGAACTTAAAGGTTGATTTAGTGTTTGCATCAGTTGTTTCTACCAATGATTTTCATGCTACAGCTTGTTCAGATTTGGGTGAACTTACTCATGCTCTTGATCTCTCGCTGTACTTTGTATCTTTGTTGAATAACTGATATCTAATAGAAGAAGAATCTAGTTGGGTTTTCCCCTTGTGGGTTTTGCCTTGGTCAATGGACCTAAATTCTTTGTGTCTTATCTTGTTCCTGGTTGTCTTCAATTGTGCATTTGGTTTATGTTCTATCTACAATTCCTTAACTAATATTGCAGCAAAAAGAAGTTTTGGAATAAGTAGTTGTTACAGCATAGAACATCACAATTTTAACAACCATTACGTTCCAACTCAAGTGAGGAGGAAAGTTGGAATCCAAGGACACGTTCTTTGTGCTAGGACAGAAGAAGAACTTTCCCTCAGTCTCATCGATGGAGGACAGAGGATGTGAAGTTGTGTTCAAGAATGGGAATGTGTTCATTCATCCAGAGGATACAAACCTAGACACAACAACAGTTATCAAGGTTAGAGATGGCAAATTACATAGGCTAAATGGAAAACTTGATAAGTCTTCGATACCTAACAATGACAACCTATGTGAGTTGTGACACAAGGGGTTGGGAGCCTTGCACTACAAGGCATTCCCTACTCAGAGAGATTGTCATTGATCTAACAAATTTCAGTATTGAGCAACAGGACATGTGTAGAGGGTGTGTGGCCATGGCAAGATTGCCAAGGACACTTTTTGAAGCAGCAAGAGTAGGTCCAAGCGAATCATGGACCTCATTCATTCAAATGTATGTGGACTAATGTCAATGGCATCGGTGCAAGGAGCACTATTTTGTCATGTTCATTGATGACTATTCCATGAAAACTTGGATCTTCTTCATGAAGCCCAAGGATGAGGCCTCCAGATGGTCCCTAGAGCTCAAGACTACTTGGAGAACTGGACAAGAAAGAAGATTAAGGTCTTGAGGTCACACAACAGGGGTGAGTACACCTCCAATGACTTCAACAATTTCTGCAAGGAGGTAGAAATCAAGAGAGAGATGACAGTCTCATATGACCCTCACCAGAGTGGGGTTGCAAAGAGAAAAAATAGGTCAGTCATCAATTCTACCAAGGCTATCCAACACGACTAGGATATGCATATGTTTCTTTGGGAAAAGGCATGTAACACTACAATATATGTGCAAATCAGGAGTCCTCACAAAATATTGGGGGACAAAAATCCTGAAGAAGCTTTCACAAGAGTGAAGCCAGAGATAAGACACTTAAAGAACTTTGGATGTCCAATATACATCAATGTGCCTATGTAGAAGAGTATTGGAGCCTTCAAGACAGAAGGGGATATTAGTTGGATATTGCGAGACCGCAAAAGCTTACAGGATCTTCATACAAGCGCAGAGGAAGACGACTGGGAGCAGAGATGTTAATTTAGACAAGAACTTGACATCTAGGAAGTCTCATCAGTTGCCACCAATAGTGACGAAGGACAAGGAGCAAGAGGCTCCGAAGGGAGAACAACAAGCAAAGACTTCCAGTTCTTGGAGTCAGCCTTCATGTGAGGAGTTCGTAGCTCCTTCCAATTCTATGAAAAGATCCAAGTGGTTTAAGGAGACATCGAGGGATGCTTAGGAGCATGTGGAGAATCCTAGGGGAACATTCAAGGAGAGCAAGCCTCCAAATAAATTTTCAAACTACATGGCACTGATGAATAGCATCATTGAAAAGGCAGCAGACCAAGAGCTTTAGAGGAAAGCCATGGAGAAGGATGATGCATGGGGCATTGTGCCAAGACCACGGGGAAAACCAATTTCAGGTGGCTTTTCAGGAATTACTTTCCTCGCTAAGCGAGTGTATTGAAGATAGTAGCAATCGAAAGGTATTTTCACATAGCTCTAAGTGTCTATATGTGTGGAAGGTCTTAGTGTCTAGATGTGTAGAAAGTCTAAGTGTCTAGACGTGTGGGAGTCATCCAAAGCACCTTTGTCCTTAGCAAATTTCTTTAATTAAAGGAATTATAAAATTAAATTCCTTTTATAAGAAAAAATGGTTTAATCTAATTGAATGGAAATTAATTTGGATTAGTGAATTAGATGAATTCCAACCATTGATCTCAAGTTAAATTAGTGAATTAGATGAATTCCAACCATTGATTTCAAGTTAAGTTGGGACTTGGGGCATATCTAACATTCAAAATCAATCAGGTTCTATAACCTTTTCCAAAAGAACAAACGACAGATAAACTGTCTTTACTTTTTCAACTAGATCTATTATATATTTTCAGTACTACAAAGCTTTTATCTTCATGTAGCCTTCACTGTTTCAATGAAGGTCTGACATAAGAGTAAACTGGATACTTTCATTTTTTTTATCATAGTATCTGTTAGAACACACACGAATGGATATCAGCGTGTAATGCACTTGATTAACATGATACACTTACAAATACATGATTTATGACCTTTGGATTTATCTGCCAAGAGGTCTTTTCGACACCGGCTGACTGTTCCTATTCACTTGTGACTCTTCATGATCATTCTCAAGTGAATATAATAACCCCTATAGACTATGTTTCCAACAGTATCAAACTAGATTTTTACTGTTTTTCTAATGTCATGTAAACAAAATCTCAGCAGTAATTGGCCAAATTTTATATTTACAAAAAAAATAAAGCATACACTGGACTATACAACATTGGGACTCCACACCTATATCAATTTTGTATGCTATGCACTTAATGATTGCAATAAACCCATGATAGCATCAAAATTTTCAGAGAGGACAGCTACCTCAGATCTCCAAATGTCATTCTTGACGGACACATTTACTGCCTGGTACTCTTCATTTACCTGTGAAACAACTAGATTATCTTTAATGAGGAAGCAAGCACTAGTTTAGTAGGAAACTGCAAAGCTCTTTCTAAGGTAGGTTACTTCAGACTCAATGCTACAAGTATATTCTTTACAGATAAAAAAATGCGTTTAATTGCACATTCGCTATTTAGTTACCAACCCAGAATTCAAAGTTGAATAACTCATGGCAAGAAGTCAAATGTCTTCTTAACCCCTGCATAACAAAAGAACACAAGTTTTTACAATGGCTAGCCTAAAATAATCGCGCAGTGTGCAGTTGAGTGATTGAAATATGAATAAGTAACAAACAATTATTAATTAAGAGTACTCTCTTACAAAAGCATGTGTCAGTGCATTCCAACAGCAACAATGCAGACATTAAAGAGGCTCTATAAAGGCACAGAAAGAAAATGGTAGTGTATTATTCACCGTAAAACTGGCGCAATGAACCAAACAAAAGGGGCAGGAGAAATCTTCAGTAACTGTTCAGAGAACCAAGAAAGAGTTACTATTATTTTAAGAAAATAATGACATCAAACCAAGCAAAAAAACTCATTTTGTTTAGAGAACAGAATAAAGCAAGGCCTTCTAATGGGAAAGTGAATGCATAACAGACTTATAAGTATACCAAAGGAAAACATTCAACAAAAGATTACCAATAGCAAGGATTGACAGGTAGTCGAGAAATTATGTAAAATACAGAAAGGTTAATCAAAAAACAGTACAAGATAATAGCTGGATTGTTTGTGCTGCAATCCATATATGTTGCCTGACCATGATAGAGAATTGAAGTTACACACATACAAGTATGAAAAGACCACCTACAATTAATCTAATAGACAAAGATTTCTGAACTGGGACCGAAAATCAAGCCAACTTCAACAAATCCCAATTACTCTTTATTATGAAATTGGCCAGCTGCAAATGTAAAATTCACACTGACTGTTTCCCTGTACAAAATGTTTCTAAAGGGATTTCCTCCATTCTATATAATCACCATTACTGCACTTGGATTAGTCACTATATACATTCATTTTGGTCGTCAAAAACCATGGAATTGTAATGTGTGTTATCTTTCATGCTACTCCAAAAGTGTTTACACCATGTTTGGGGGTACATTACATCTGTTCAGCCCCTGGATGGTCTGAGATGGACTGATGCATGAGAGAAGGTACATGATAGACATCTATTGAAATTCCTTGGAATTATTGATGATAACATTTTGGGGATCCACTGGAGCAAAGGATATAGATGTTGGAACATCTAATAAACACAATTGTGCAGTTACACCTTGCTGACCCTTTTTTAGCAATTTTGTCATGCTATTATAGCTTATCACTATATTGGGCTTCACTTGGATACCTCTAAAACTCAATTTCCTTATGAAAAGATCTTGAAAATTAAGGCCCACTGTTCCCAATGATTGTAGCCATTAGACCCTAACAAAACATCAACACCATCCATTTGGATTGCAATCACGGGACTATCCAGCAAATACAACCCCCCCCCTCCCGCCCCCCCCCCCCCATTATTCAACCTAATACTATGACACTTCTTTGACCAATTTTTGGGGATCCACTGGAGCAAAGGATATAGATGTTTGAACATTTAATAAACACAATTGTGTCGTTAAACCTTGTTGTCCTTTTTTTAGCAATTTTGTCATGCAATTAGAGCTTATCACTATATTGGGCTTCACTTGGATACCTCTAAGCTCAATTTCCTTTGTTTCCTTTCCTTCTTAGGAAAATCTTATGAAAAGATCTTGAAAATTAAGAATCATTGTTCCCAATGATTGTCACCATTAGACCCTAATAAAACATCAACACCATCCATTTGGATTGCAATCGCAAGACTATCCAGCAACACCCCCCGCACCCCCCCCAACACACATTCGACCTAATACTATGACACTTCTTTGACCAATTTATGGTATCTCCATCCGCAACCATTACTTGAAATTTTGGTGCTAGATATTGTTGAAAATACTGAGTGGGGGATTTGAATCAATATTTCATTATTTTTGACAATTTTTCACATGTTTTGAAATTGAATTCACATCATATAATCAATCATCCACAATGTATGAACACAAAGATTAAAATGAAAATCAAAAATTGAAGAACATAAGATAAAATAAGATAGTTTTATTAATGTCCAACGAATGACCACAAAAGTAGGTCAATGTGACTGAAGGATACATCCAGTACGAGTACAATGTGGGAGTGCAACTCCTAGAAAATGTCAATGCTAAAACTAGCATAAAATGAAATAAAGGAGACAACAATAGGACAACCTCAAGAACATGTATATAACTGAATTAAAGGCCCTCGATGATGTAGAAGACTAAGTGAATAATTCTAGGGTTGGAGGTTGATGATGTCAAGAATTCCCAAGTCTAATAGTCGATGGCAATAGGGGCAACAGTGTTGTTGGCTCGCTAACAAAATCCTCCTAATCTGACAAGGTGTTTGTCTGCACAATCCTAGGGTGGAAACAACGTAGGAACAAGGGATACTCCTAGCATCCAAAGCTAAAGGAAAGAAGCTCTAGATAAGTCTCTGGTTATTCCATTGGGGCTGGGGAGGCATATGTCACTAGAAGGAACCCTACTCAGGAACCGTGTGGAACTAATCCCCCTGATGCTCTGGATGTGAGTAAATTGATGTGTTGTTTGGCACCTTCGCAACGGTCTCAAGGATACCAATTGGCCTCCAAAAGGGGAGGGAAAGGGGAGACCTGAGGTCTCATTATTCTACTATCTAAAATACTATAGAACTCAACTCGTCGCTTATTGCTCTGAGAAGAAGGACCAACCTAGAAGTATGATGTGATCATCTGGATCGTCCCCAAGTGAGGCGGGGCATGTAGGATATGATATTTGTGTCTGAATATCTCCTTGATGAAGAGGGATAGGCATCTTTGATCAATATATTGAAAGAAGATAAAGAGCGAATGATAGTTCCCTACAATGGCATAGAATAGGGGACACCTAACATGAGGTGCCACTATGTCTCTAGCTCCTAAAGGTGACATACCTAGCAGGTCCTATCACATCTTGGTATATGGTGGTCAATCTTCGCTCGGTGTTAATGAGAACCAACCCAAAGTTTCCCTGAAGGGATCTTAAGTGAGTGCATCTAATGTCTGCGCATGTATGGGGGGTGGATGATGATGCCATTCTTTAACTCCAGGAAATGGTCAAGGTAGAAGGACATCATCGAATCCAAGCCCATCAGGGGGGAAGTCCAAATGTCTTAAACATACAATCTATAGATATCCTCTCCAATGGGGTAATTCAGTACATGTCTAGGCGGGATGAGATGGCTTAGTGCAACAAGGGAGAATTTGAAGGGGTGAAGACACCCAAGGGAGATAGTCAAGGAAGAAATACTTGAAAAAAATCTTTAATTTATTACAAGTTGTTGTGAGTGACACCAATCCTATGTAAGCACCAACTTACAAAAACTACAAGCTCTAACCTATCAAAAAGATGAGGACACCAATCCTTAGTAAGCAGCAACTTACAATAATTGCAGACTCCAACTTGAACTCAGCCTTGAATACACCAGAACATGCACTTCAAATGAAATCTAAACTTAGCCTTCAAGACACTAGGACATGGCTTTCAAACTAGGCCTAAACTAGATATCCAAAAAGCTAAACTCAACCCTGAAACGCGACCTTCAAATAGCAGAACTCATCCCTTGAAACTCGACCTTCAAACAACAGTACTCAGCCCTGAAATCGACCTTCAAACAATAGTACTCAGCCCTGAAACTCGACCTTCACAAGGATAGAACCCAGCCCTCAAATTAGAACGGCAACTCGACCCTAAGAGAAATCTAAAACTTGGCCTCTACGGGGTCAAAATTCGACCCTCAAGACAGGCTTACACCTCCTCCTCACCAGAATTCGGCCTACTCAGCCTACAAAGACACATGTACTCAACCCTCAAAAACAGACCTCAAACAAACCAAAATACCTTCCCAAGAACAATGCCAAAAACCCTTCAAAAGATGTGCCAAATCCCTTCCACCTGCACCTTCACTCTCCTAAAAACGAAATCGAATGCTTGAGTCAAGTGGTTAAAAATGCTCCTTCACACCTATTTATATTGTCTTTGGACAATGGGTTAGGGTTGACTTATCCGTTAGTTGGGCCAACCAGTGCAACTGGCAAAATGTATAATGAATATTCAAAAATTCATTTCTACTCAACCATTAAGAGTTAGGAGGTGTGTCATATATAGTTGGAAACGTCTTGGAATAAGCTTTTCAACCATATATCATATGCTCCCATTTAAGCTAGGTATTTGGAGTAAAAATACCTTCAAAGATAAGGTATCCAAATCAAGCATGCATGTACTTTGGTTCGGTCACCTTCAAAAATATTTCATATCTCCTCATTCCTATGGAATTAGAGGTAGTGCCATATATTATTGGAAAGGTCTTGGAAAATGTTATTTAATATGTAATTTCCTCTTTCATTTGGACATCCTTTGACATCAATAACAGTCATTTCCAACAATCTCCCCCAGATTGTTATTGATGACAATACTTTGATATATGCTTCTTTCAATGACTACTCCCCATTTCTACATTTTCTTTATACTCCTTATCATTTTCCCCCCTTGTCTACAATCACTTCATACGTCTTATCAATTATTCCCCCTGTCTGCATTCTCTCCTCCTTCGACATCAATAGCAAAGGGTGCTCTCCCTAAGCTTAGCTTCCTTTCTTGAGATAAAGGAGATATCACTCCAACTTTTGCCTAAGATATTCAAAAGTTTCTCTGGGCAGAGCTTTGGTAAAGATGTCAACAATTCATTCTTTGGTGCCAAGCCAACAATTCATTCACACTAAAGATGGAATATCATTTGTTTTCGAGTGCAGCCATGATTTTTTTAGATATTGATTACACTAGTGTTGTAGCAAAAAAACAATGGGTATAACAGTCTGTTATTGATATGCATTCAACTTCATCTTTAGAAAGAGAATTTGATGACTACTTTCTACTTGACCAAGATATGAGGCAATCTCCCAAGAAAAATGCACTCCCACTAGGGCTCTTTCTATCATTAATGCTACCTACCCAATCAACATTTGTCTATGTTGTTAATATGAAATTTGTACTCTTGGGATGCCAAAGCACAGAAATTGAGTGTGCCCTTTAAGTATCGAAATATCCATTGTACCACTTGCATATGTGATTCCTTTGGTGTTAATTGAAATCCTGCAACCATTCCAACTACCTACATAATGTCTAGTCTCGAAGTTGTCAATTATAGTAGTCTCCCAATCATAGATCTATGAAGTGTTGAATTGACTTCTCGAGATTCATCATCCTTGCTTAACTTGCATTCGATAATCATAGGGATACTAACTGGTACACATTCTTCCATTCCAAAACACTTGAGCATCTCCTTGAGGTACATGGTTTGCACAATGAATAATCCTTCATTGATTTGAGAAACCTATACTCCAAGGAAGAAGGATAATTCTCCAATCATTAACATTTCAAATTGCTTTGACAATTCTTGGGCAAATTCGTTACTCATCATCGTTATTGCTTCCAAATATGAGATCATCCACATATACAAGGGTAATCAATAAGTTGTCCTTTTCCATCTTGATGTATAGATTATTGTCAACAACCCCTATTTTGAAACCTTGGTGCTAAATATAATGGCATATGTAATCATGATATTATGTATTTAATGAAATGCGAAAAAATAATTTTATTATTTGAGTTCTCGAGGCACGGGTTTCATGCTCAAGGGAAATTTACTTTTAGGTCAAGCACCCATTGAGTGCTTCTAGGTTTGTCATAAAGTCAATTGAGTCATTGTCATGTATTGAAGGCCCATTTGGGCATGTTACATATTGTAAAGAAAATTTTATTGAGTCAAAATAGAGTCAAAAGACCCTCCAATACCTCGTCATGGCACAAAGAACAAGTCAGTCGACATGAAGGGACAAGTCGACGTCAAGATAGCAATTCGTACCACTCACAAGCCTATAAATAAGAAGGAATTCGACCTCATTTGGACACTCACTCAAGCAAGTTCGATCTCCTTAAGATAGAAGATGGAAAAGGACGAAGAAGGAGAAGAAGAACAAGTTTGAAGTTTTGGGCCTCTCTCTCTCTTTCTCTCTCTCTTGTTAGGGTTTCTACAATTACTAGGAGAAACAAAATTCTAAAGCTATGAAGCAGCATCGAAGTTGTGAAGTTGTAAGGTTGAAGCTGTGAAGTTGCATCGAAGTTGAGACGCTGCAAGGTCGAAGTTGTGAAGTTGCTTTTAGGTCGAACCTTTGAAGCGGCATGAAGATCGAAGTTGTAGATATTGTTGTTGGGGTTGAAGTTGTTGGAGAAGTTGTTGGAAGGTCGAAGTTTGTTGCTGGAAGTCGTTCAAGAAAGAAAAAGTTGACTTGGTCTTGGAGGGTCTTGGTCAAGTGTCATAGGTCTTGGAATTTTTCAATGAAGTTTTATAAGAAGAGAAGAATTCCAATGGGTTTTCCTGTTAGTTGGAGAGGTTTTGGCCATGTTTGATCGCCTACATCTTGTGTCATGTTGTCTCATCATTCTTTATGATTTTGTAGTTGTTTGATGATAGAGAACACTAATGATAATAAAGGAAAGAAGAAGATAATCAAGTAAAGTAAAAATACATCATAAGCAGTTATCAAAGTAAGAGAAATCACCTAATCTAGCTTCCCTAGATTTCTCAACACCGTTGACTTTGATTATCTCGAGCATATATAACTAGTCCGCATTTTTTGTTAGTGGTTCTTCATGTTTTCTCTTCCAAAGCCCTTCTCTTGATATTATAGGGCAGTCTCGTGCCACATACCCAAAATTGCTCCATCTATAACACTATATTATACTTGGATAATGGTGCAAATGAATTAAGAATCTCGCAATCATCAGTATCTCTGATTCTGATGTCTATGAGCTTATTTTCAAAGGTTTGATAAGAACCTCTTTCATACTCATTTTCACAAAAGCTTTATAATCTCTTGCTTATTGACCAAAATTTTTGCATGAAGAACAATGACCCAAAAAATATTTTGATACCTAGATGAGTGTGATTTCCTTCAAGGAATAGTCATTCTGAAGTTGATCTACTTTGGAGACGATCCAAATTTTTGCTAGTCATTCTCCCTTATCATATAACATGTTGCCTATATTGTGAATACCTAGATGAGTATGATTTCCTTCAAGGAATAGTCATTCTGAAGTTGATCTACTTTGGAGACGATCCAAATTTTTGCTAGTCATTGTCCCTTATCATATAACATGTTGCCTATATTGTGAATGGACCCCTTGAGAGCATCAACATAGCTTTTTGGTCTAGCAGTGTTTCCATACTCCTCTCGACCTTGTCCTTGCTCTTGCAGATATTGGAGATTTCAATTTTTTCTTCAACTTTCGTACCTAGTGACTTGGTGTTTGCATCTTCTTTGTATGAGGCCTCACCATAAAACCAAGACCTGTCTTTACATATGGTGATCTTTGATTGTTGAGAATAGAATTCACGGTTTGAGAGCATTCCATGTTTTTGTTTAACTTAACTAGATCTTTCCTTAATGGGACAATTTCTACTTCAAGCTTTTCGCAATTTTCTTCCTTTCCTTTTAGTTGATTGTTCAACACTTCTTCCACACTTTTTGCTTCCTCTCTTTCAGTCTTGATTAAGATGATTTCCTTGGATAGCCTCTCGTGTTGAATGGTGTTGTCATTGATGCCAACGTCCATCCTTAAACGCTCTTAATATACACCATGGACTGCAATAGTTGGAAGCTCCAATGGACAAGAAGCCCTAGAAGAAAGTAAGACCTTGCAGTGTGTCCATGGTGCGTGTTTGATGACGATTTTGGATGGAACGATCATTGTGTTTGGACTCAAATCCATTATCCAAATAGAAGAGATGAGGACTTTATATGGAACAATCATTGTGTTTGGACTCAAATACATACCTCATCTCTTCTATTTGGATCATCTAGACTTACTTCGACAACTTCCTTGATTGAACAAACTTCAACCCTTGACCTACTTCACTCCTTTCTATAGGTGGCTACCATAGACTTCTATCTCAATGATTTTTCACGCTTCTTTTAAGATAATGTCACAAGCTCATCAATTGTATGCTTCTATGATGCCATGATGCATCCTATCATGCTTCTAAGTGATTCCTACCATGGTGGCTATATAACAAAAATACTTGAACATAGAGACTTGAAAAGAACCTGGATGAGGAAGTCTATCGCAAACATAGTAGAGATCTTTTATTTCCTCCTTGAATTTCTTCTTTTTAGCTTCCTCTACTTCTTCAATGACATGGGCTTCTTCTCTACTTCTTTTGTTATTGTCCTTCTTGAGCTTAGGGCAATCCCTCTTATAGTACCCATATTCTTAACATCCATAACATTGAACCTTTCCATGTTCTTCTTTTGTTTTTGAGGACCAAATTTCCCAAACTTCCCTTTTCTCTTTGCCATAGCAGCATATGCTTGATTTTGTTCATTTAATCCTACATCAATTTTTTCCTTCAACCTAGTTTCCTCAATTTTGCATAGTGACCACAGTTCAATGAATGGAGTGGCTTCCTTTTTCCCATATATACTTGATGAGAAATTGCCCCATTCTTCCGCTAGTGCATTTAGTACTATAGTAGTCATTTCTCTGTCACACATTATCTCTCCCAATTCACATTATCTCTCCCAATTCTTGTAGTTGATCCCTTATTTCAGATATCATCATAAAGTACGAGGTTATTCCTTCTTTTGATATCTTCATCTTGTAGAGTTCTTGCCTTAACGAGATCACTTCACCTGTCGTGCTTATGGAGAACAATTCTACAAGTTTTTCATATATTTCTTTTGATGTTTCTAATTTTGACACATAGGGAATGAGTGGATCCTTGATGGATTCTATGAGAATCCTTTGAGCCCTTACTTCCCCTTTCATATGCCTTGTAAGTGCTTGTGCATCTTCCTTCGGTGGTTTGGTGATTGAGCCCTTAACGTGTTCCATGACCTCATTTTCAATGAGATTCAGATTTGTCCTCTTCTTCCATGGAAAAAAGTTTGAAGCCCCAACCAACTTGTTGCTTTCTTGGCAAAAAGACATTTTGACAGATTTAGATGTAGACATAAATGTACTTACATGATAAGATGCTTCTTCCATTTGTTGTCTCCTTGAATTTGATGATGATATAGATAATAGAAAGCTTCTCCTTGATGAAGATAGTTTTCTTCAAGAGTGATCCTTGGCTCAACAGAGAGAGAGACCACCTTAGAGCTTTTGATGATGATGACAATGTTTTCTTGATGATGATAACAACATCCATGATCTCGCTTCTCTTGTATGAGTAGACTTCAAGTTACTTTGATTTGTAGATTTCTTCAAAGTGAGTAGAGACATGGTCTTTTGTGGTCCCTTTTCTTTGATGATGACTTCTTCGAGTGTAGACTTCTTCTTTGATCTATGGTTTTTGACACTTCCTTCAAGAAGATGTAGACCTTGCCTTCAAAATGCCTTGAGAATGAGATTATCTTCTAGATTTGCTTTGTTGACTTTCTAAAGTTTCAATCCTTGAATGCTTGAGTGTCCCTTGACGAGATTCCCTTCCTTGATTTGTCACCTTAGCTTTAATTCCATGTTGAGAAATCTAGGGTATTAGGATTAGGTGATTTCTCTTATCATGATAATTGTTTGTGAATGCTTTTTACTTCTTTTAGATTAGTTCTTCTCTTAGATTATAATAGTGTTCTTCTTCATCAAAAAGTTATCAAATCATAAACAATAAGGAGACAAGAGACATAGAATGTAGGCAATCAACCAAGGCCAGAACCTCTTCAACTTGAGAGGAAAACCCAAACAAATTCTTCTTCTTATAAAAACATCAATTGACAAATACCAAGACCAAGACCCTTGACACAACAACTTCTCCAAGAGAAAGTCACAAGATTTTTTTCCCAAGTCAACACAAGTCAAACTGCCTACTTCACTACTAATCTCAACTACTCTGAAATTTTGGCTCCTTTCCACAGACCTACAATCTATACTTTTGCAAGTCTGCACATATGAGTTGATAGATAGTGTTTTAATGATGCTTGACTTGAGAACGGTGATCTCGGCTAACAAGGTTGCTGTGTTGGTGACCTTCTCGATGACTTCCTCAAGAACTAATATGACACTACTGCAAAAACCCTAGTTTATGTCACACGTGTGAGGAGACTAAACCAAAAACGGTGCCAAAGATCTTCCCTCTTCCTCGCTTTCTTCTCACTGGTTATGAGGCTACTTTCTTTTTGGTTCTCGAATTTCTTCTTATTGCAGATTGCTTGACCGAATTTTGTCCCAAGTGATGTCAAGTGCTCCTATATATAGTGGTATGTCCATGTGATATAGGCTGACTTGACCTTGTGCCTAGGCCAACATGCCTTTATAGAATCATCTTTATTCATTTTTGTAGGCCGACTTCAAGGAGAGTTTGTGACATGGTCTAGGAGGGCTAATGACTCAAACAAATTATTTTTACAATGTGTAACATGCACAAATGGGTCTTCAATCTTTGACATTGACTTAATAGACTTTATGACTTGACAACCAAACCTAATAGCTCACAATGGGAGCTTCAACTAAAAATAAAATTCCTCGAGCATGAAACCCATGATTCAAGGATTACAAAATAATTATATTTTTCTTCTTTACATCAATTACATAAATTCATGATTACACATGTCATTAGGAAGACCAAACCTAGTTAAACTTTTCAACATGGTGCTCCAAGAGAGGACTATAAGAGGAAGTCAATGGCCACTTGCAGAATACAGAAGATACACCAGAGACACTTGGAGAATATGATTTTCCAGAGTAGCAGCAGTCAGTTGTCGGAGAGTTTGAGCTTCGGGAGGAAGAAGAGATGGTGAGGGGCATGAATAGTGATCCGGAGAAACTTTTCCAGATTCGGAGAGGCAGCAGCAAGTGACAGAAGTGATCCACGCAGAAGCAGCACAGGGGTTTTGCAGTAGCTGATGCAGAGTAGTTCGATTTAGCTGGGGAGGAAGTCGATTCAACTTCCAGAGGTCGAGAAAGTTTTCCAAAGGGTCGAAGAGTCACTTCTAGCAGCAGAGACAGGCTAGGCAGCTTGCTTAGAGGCAAATTCAAGGCACACGTGTGAGAGGCAGTGCAAGGACTACGCATAAGGCCTACACTAGGGTTTTGACAGCGAATTTTTCTAGAGAAGCCAGTATTGGGATTGATTGTGGAGTGAGAGAATTTTCTCTCTAATTATTTGTTAATTTTGGGCAACTAGGTCCAAACTCCATGTTGCATTGCTCATATGATGATGATTATATTTTTGTTGGATTCCTCTTTTGGAGAGGTGCAAGATTGATCTAAAGATCATCTTGTTTGGATGAGCAGAACTTATAATTTGATTTTATTTTCCACACATGTGCAAATTGACAAGGTCGGCCAAATTTGTAATGTAGGCTCACAAGCCCAACAAATGTGTCACACACCCTCACTGATGGATATAAATGGAGTTGTCTACGGAGGAGGACGAATTGTCCGTATGGCCAAAAGTGGTCGGAATCCAAGCAACAAAAATTTAAGAAATCTTATAGTAACAATGTTTGAATCATGTTTTTGATGGTGGAAATGGATTCAGCACCATCAACAACCTCATCGGCACCCAAAATCTTAAATTTTGATAGCTATAACCCGGATTTACGAAAATCCTTGCTGGATTTTATCAAAATCTTGCCGGAATTTCCACAATTTTCAAGGTAAAAAAGAAGGCTGGTTAGACTACGGCGATATAAATAGGAGAGAGATGATGCTCATTTCATCATCATCTCATCAGACATTCTACTTGTGATTTGATTGGTTCATACAGCCTAGGAAGGGCTTCCATCCCTCACACATGTGAATCTGAACCAGAAGAAGTTGTTGAAATTTTTAGACTGTTTTAGGGCTTTCTGGACAGCGTTACCAACGTCGACTTTGGGTCAACACTTGTGCTTTGACTTCGATTTCAGCACAGAAATTTCGATTTCTTGAGGCCGCATTTGAGGGCACAAAAATCAAGGAGAAGTGTTCACTTTGACTCCTATCCATTAACTGCAACGTTGACTTCTGCGTTGACAATTTGTTGTTGACTTGCGTTGACTTTTTGGAGTTGTCTCTGAGGGGGGTGTGTGACACTTTGAGAATCTCAAAGGCTGATTTGGTTGTTGGAGAAGTTGGTTGGCCAACTCGAGACTTTGTTGGCTAGGGCATCCTATTGACTGTTGTAACAAACATTTACCTATCTATTTGTTGGACAAGAAGAATTACAAATTCTAATATATTATTTGGCTTGTCTTCTGTTGATCTATTATTATGTTCTATCAGCATTTTATTTTCAATTTTATGTGATTGCTAAATCTGAATTGGGCCTTAAAGAAGATTGAAGTAAAACTGCATTTAAGCATAGAACATACCACGATTATCTAAATTTAACATGGTATCAGAGTTGAGGTGAAGACAAAGCCCAAGATAGTGTGAAAAGCAATCACCGAAGAAGAAGTCTTGTCAAGGATCAATGGCCTCCTCAACCTACAAGGATTTCAAGACTGATGATAAGTTGACAGATAAGTTTGATTATCATGCCTGGAAGACGTCTTTGGATTTGGTATTAGAAGATCAAGATGTCATGGATTATGTGTAGGAGAAGATTCATGAGCCTCCATCAAATGCATCGGTTGCCACAATGACAAAATATAGAAGAGGGGAAGTCAAGGAGAAGATGATTATCAGGGATTCTATACATAAGCACTAGGTTGCTTATATCTCCAAGCTGGGCACATCTAAAGAGATGTATGATAAGTTGGTTAACATGTTCGGGGCTAGCAATGTTAATCAAGTTCTTTTCCTCAAGAACAAGTTGAAGATTATCAATAAGGGCAAAGATGAATCCATTCAATCATACTTTATGAGGCTCACAGAAATCAAGAATGATCTCCTTGCCATAGGAGAAGAGGTAGTTGATCTAGAGCTTGTCCTCATTGCTCTTGAAGGACTCCCCCGAAAATGGTATGTATTCAACACTATCATTCTAAATAATAATGTGATTCCTGATTTTGATGAATTGTTGACAAGATGCACTCAAGAGGAGATAAGAATGATGCAAAGAGACCATCCCTCAAATGGGAATGGAGGTGACCCTACTGCCTTTACCGCTCATGCAAAGAAGAACCATGGTGGTCAAAGAAATCAAAACCATGGAAGAGCAGGGCCCAAAGGAAGAAAGGGAAAATGTTACTCTTGTAACAAGCTTGGTCACTATGCAAGAGAGTGCTCCAATAGAAGGGACTCTCCCATGGATGATGACAACAACTTCTTCAGGGGGAATGGCAATCAAAGGAACAACAGGTTCAAAGGAAAGAAGAAGGCTCCCTCTGATCGAAGTGGAAATGGCCAACCTTTCAAGAGGTCAAGGAATTCCAGGTATGATGGGTCCAATGTTGTTGATAATAAGAAAAATGAATATATTCTTGTATCTACCCTCTATGTTGCATCTCCTCTCGACACCCTGGATGTCTGGTTGATTGATAACGGTGCTTCAAGGCACCTCACTGGATATAAAGAAGCCCTCTCTAATCTAATTGAGAAGGATACTAATTTAGAAATTATCCTTGGAGACAATGCCACCTATCCCGTGAAAGGGACAGGGACTGTGACCCTTCATCTCTATCAAGGTCAAGTCCTCTGCTTACAAGATGTTTTGTACGTACCTTATTTGAAAACGAACCTTGTGTCCATTTAGGCACTGGAAGACAAAGGATGCAAGGTGGCATTCATTGATGGAAAGGTACGCATTTGAAAGAACTTCAAGGAAGCTCTTACGATTGGTTTTAGAGATGATACACTCTATCAGGTTGGAGAAAGTCTATTGGGGGCCATGTCATGTGATACAACTCTTAAAACCGAGCTATGGCACTGGAGGGTTTGCAAACCTTCATTACAAAGCCCTTCCCGAAGCAAGGAAGGTGGTGATAGGGATGCTCGAGTTTAAAGATGATCATGAAGGTATATATCAAGGTTGTGCCGAAGGGAAGCATACAAGGGGACCATTCCCCTCAAGTGTTACAAAAACATCAGATATCTTGCAATTGATACATTATGATCTATCTATTATGCTACCTATAACATCCTTGGGAGGATGTTCCTATTACATGACTTTATGACTTCTCCCGCAAGACTTGGATATATTTCTTGAAGAAGAAGGATGAAGCATTCAAATGGTTTTGTACCTTCAAGGCTTTGGTTGAAAATCAAACCCAGAGGAAAATCAAAATTTTGAGGACCGATAATGGGACCGAGTATGAGTCAAATGAATTCAATGACTTTTGCAGGGAAGCTGGCATTAAGACGGAGACCGCAACTGTGTATGTTCCTGAGGAAAATGGTGTTGCTGAAAGAAAGAATACATTCATTGTGGAAGTTGTTTGTGCCATGCTATATGACCAAGGTCTTCCGAAGTTTCTATGGGGTGAAGCTGCGAACACTGTTGTGTATGTTCAAAATAGATGCCCACATTCCACTTTGGACTCCAAAACTCTCGAGGAAGTCTTCTCTGGAAAGAAGCCCAATGTCTCCCACCTTAGAGTTTTTGGAAGTCATGTTTATTTTCATGTGCCGAAAGAAAAGAGAAGCAAGCTAGATGCTCCTGGGAAGAAGGGAATGTTTGTGGGTTACAATGAAACCACGAAGGCATATAGAATCTATGTGCTTAGTCAAAGAGAAGTGGAGATATGCCACAATGTCACCTTCGATGAAGATGTTTCCCTTGAGAAAGTAAGAAATCTTCCTAGTTCAAAAGAAGACAAAGAAGAAGAAGAAGAAGCTGGAAAGCAGGAAAAACCGAAGGATGAACCTATGCCTGATGTTGAAGGACCAATGGATCCTATTGATCCACCTCCTTCAAATAAAAGGAGACCCTCATGGCTTAGGGACACTCTCAAATATGCCGAGAGACAGATTGCCCCAAGAGGGGCATTCAGTGAAAGTAAGAAGTCGAATAGGTACCAAGGGTACCTACCAGAAATGAATACAATTGTACAATCTAAGCTTGGATCATTTGAAGAAGTCGTAAAGCATCAAGTTTGGAAGGATGTTATGCATAAAGAATATGATTCCATTATGAAGAATGATTTCTGGAAAGTGGTCCCGAGACCGAAGGACAAATCTGTTGTCACTTCAAAATGCCTCTTCAAGATCAAGCATGCAACCGATGGAAGTGTTGAAAAGTACAAGGCAAGATTTGTTGCCCAAGGCTTCTCTCAAAAGGAAGGCATATATTATGTTGATATATTCGCACTTGTTGCCCGTTATACCACCATCTGATCTATCATTGCCCTTGCTGCAACGCAAGGATGGAGTCTCCATCAGATGGATGTGAAGACTGCCTTTCTACATGGTTCAATCAATGAAGAGGTTTATGTGGAGCAACCTCTGGTGTTCGAAGTCCAAGGTAGAGACTCATATGTATGCAAGTTGAAGAAAGCCCTCTATGGGTTGAAGCAAGCCCCCAGGACTTGGTATGAGAGGATTGATAGCTACTTAATGAAGTTGGGCTTCACTCGAAGTGATGCTAATCCAAACTTTTATTTTAAGGTTGTTAAAGAAAGGCCACTCATTCCGGTTCTCTATGTGGACGATCTCTTCTTGACAGGTGTTGACCCCCTCATTCATCAATGTAAGAGGGAGCTAGCTTCCGAGTTCGAAATTAAGGACCTAGGATTGATGCACTATTTCCTAGGCTTGGAGATCTGGCAAAAGCCAGGTGAGAATTTCCTGTCTCAAGAAAATATATTGTGAAGTTGCTGGAGAGATTTGGAATGGTGGACTGTAAGTCTATGTCGACGCCAATGGAACTCAACTTTAAGAAGTTGTGTGGAAGCGTTGTTGGGCCCGAGCTAGGAAATCCCACCGAGTATCGACAACTAGTAGGGGCCTTGACATTCTTAGTGAACTCCTGTCCCAACATATGTTTTGCAATGAACACTTAGAGTCAACATATGATTGAGCCTCATCACATTCACTAGATTGGTGCCAAGAATCTATTGAGATATCTTCGGGGCACAATCAACCATGGGTTGAGATACGCTGCCGGGAGTTTGAGACTCCATGGATATACCGATGTTGATTGGGTTGGCAGTGTGGTGGATTGGAAGAGCACATCAAGATGTTGCTTCACCTTGGGTTCTGCATCGATATCTTGGATGAGCAGAAGCAGAAATCGGTTACTTTGAACACTATTGAGGCCGAATACATTGCAGCGAGTATGGCCTGTTGTGAAGTTGTTTGGTTGAGAAAGCTCTTCAGTGAGTTGTTTGCACATGTGCTAGATACCACCGTTATCCTTTGTGATAACCAAAGTGGGATTCGTCTTTTTGAGAATCTCGTGTTCCACGATCAATCCAAGCATATTGATATTAGGTACCACTTTATCCGGGATATGGTACATTGGGACTGATGAGCAAGTCACGTATATTCTCACAAAGCCCCTCGGGAAGGTCAAATTCTTAACCTTTCCTGAGAAGCTTGGAATCGTGGACAGACCCTACTGTGAGGGTCCTGCTTGAGTTGGACAATGAGCTCTAGGAGCTCCAGGGGGCTTGGGGATAGCTTCTTGGAGCTATAAGCACACACGAGGCTAGGCTTGTCAAACCTTGTTGTGCTTCTGCCCCACCTTTATGATGTTGAGCTGATTCACCCTCTCTTTTATCTATGCCCCGCATGCATCCTACCCATGGAGTTTCGGACTCATGGGAAGTACCTCTCATTTGGCCAATGAGGTGGGAAATGTGGATAGAGACCAATAGCAAGACCAATGGACACATCAGAGATTTTCGTACTCTTTATGTCTAGGATGGGATGTGTCCAACGCCTTGATCTGGAATCAAGTCTAATGAGGTTCTTACTTCTAAAACTAACTTCGGGTTAGTATGTGACTCTCTTGAGTCCAATTGAGGTTTTATCCTCTAAGCTGACTTTGGGTCAGCAGAGTGTGATGTCTTTGTGACTCACTCTCATTTTTTTTCCCTCAAAGCCGACAAAGCATGTTACAAGAGGATGACATAGGATTGTTGGAGGATGATGATGATAGTACACGATGGTACTGATGACAGAATGGCACAGGTGGAGAGATGGAGTCCTCCCTAATTGAGAGGGAGTGTTATTTTTGGGCAACTAGGTCCAAACTCCATGTTGCACTACGCATATAATGGTGATTGTATTTTTGTTGGATTCCTCTTTCGAAGAGGTGCAAGATTGATCTAAAGATCATCTTGTTTGGATGAACAGAACTTATATTTTGATTTTATTATCCACACATGTGCAAATTGACAAGGTCGGCCAGATTTGTAATGTAGGCTCACAAGCCCAACAAATGTGTCACACACCTTCACTGATGGATACAAATAGGAGAGAGATGATACTCATTTCATCATCATCTCATCACACATTCTACTTGTGATCTGATTGGTTCGTATAGCCTGGGAGAGGCTTCCATCCCTCACACGTGTGAATCTGAACTTGAAGAAGCTGATGAAATTTTCGGACTGTTTTAGGGCTTTTTGGACAGAGTTGACTTTGGGTCAACACTTGTGCTTTGACTTCAATTTCAGCACGGAAATTCCGATTTCTTGAGGCCGCATTTGAGGGCACAAAAATCGAGGAGAAGTGTTGACTTTGACTGTTGTCCGGTGACTGCAATGTTGACTTCTACATTGACCATTTGTTGTTGACTTGCGCTGACTTTTTTGGAGCTGTCTTTGAGGGGTGTGTGTGACACTTGGAAAAACGCTGATTTGGTTGTTGGAGAAGTTGGTTCAGCCAACTCAAGAGTTTATTGGGTAGGGCATCCCGTTGACTGTTGTAACAAACATTTATCTATCTATTTGCTGGGCAAGAAGAATTACAAATTCTGATATATTATTTGGCTTGTCTTCTGCTAATCTATTATTATGTTCTATCAGCGTTTTACTTTCAAGTTTATGTAATTGCTAAATCTGAATTGGGCCTTAAAGAAGATTGAAGTAAAACTGCATTTAAGCATAGAACATACCATGGTTATCTAAATTTAACATTATTTCTATCAGAGACTTCTTGTTGGGATTCCCAGTTGGGCATCCATAGAATGTACTCAGAGTTCACTACTGCATAATGGTAAAAACCCTCAGTTGTTGCACTCGTTTTCCCAAGTTGGGTTTTTCCAAGGGAATTTGTCCAAAAGATAACGATGTTATTTTTATGTGTGTATACCAGATTTTCTCAATTTCCAGCGCTATTATTTTTCCGCAGTTTATTTGTGAACGTTGCAGTGTGATTAATTTGGTATTTGTCGTAGAAAATAAATTGTTCACTTAATTAACAATTAGAAGAATTAATTATAGTTTCTGCAATAGGATTTCAGTGTGAAATTTTCACACGATTCGGTTATGTGCGGTGGTGGGCTCTTGCAACGGTAGCGAAGGTGGGGCTTCAGGCGGTTGAGTGTTTTCGTTGGTTTGAAGGCAAGTAATTGGTAGTTGGGTTGTGGCCTCTATATATATATATATATATATATATATATATATATATATATTTTCTTCTTTTTTTTATATGTCCAAAAGCCTAACGGTAAATTGGAGAATTTCCAGAGTCCAAACTCTATGTAGGGAAACACTTCAATTGCACGACAACAAGGTTGACGGAAATTTGATGGTCAAAAGCCAGATCATATAGGCTTTGTGCAGCGGTTGAGCGGCCAGAGGATCAAATAGCTCTGAGACCAATGTAAGGAACAAAGTTTGTACTCAGAGGAATGCTCTAATGCCAATGTAATGAAAAGAGTTTGTATACTCAGAGGAATGCTCTGATACCATTGTAACGAACAAATTTCGTACTTCGCAATAATCTTCAGAACACTTTGTACACGAAGATATCCATTGAGGATAAGAAATATATATACTGAATAGTGTATAAAATAGTTGATATGAAATTACAAATAATGGCCTGCTTATATACTTAGGCAAGTGTCCTTCATGAACGACCATGTCCTTAAGGAAATACCTCTTCATTAACTAACTCTTATTTAATTAACTATTCATTATTATTATTTATATATATGTATATTTATATTATTTTCATATAATTATATTCATAACAGATAACAGGTATGTGTAACAACTTCATCTTATCCTATTAATGAAGTTTTCAACTATCCACCACTTGTGTAATCTCCAGATTTGATTTTCAGCCATATATGTTCTTCATGTTTTGATATTTACAGCTATATATGTCTTGTTGATTTAACATAAGGAATGGGAAATTATGTTGAGTGATTTGACATAATCTTTCAAAAAATTAAGGGTTGTTTTGCTGCTGTTATATCTCCTATAAAAGTGAATTTTCAGATTCGTTTTATGCATGACAAGTTTCTCTACAGGGCCGAAACTTATCAAGACATTATTTTCTCCTTGGATTTGTTGAAAAATGTTAGTAGTGTTGGTCTTCATAATGTAATAAAAGTAGTGTTGGTCTTCATAATGTAATAAAATATCTTTGACATATTTATTATATACATTATTATTATTTTATTTTTGGTCAAAGCATGTTCTTCATGGTTACAGAATCAATTGAGTCAAAAAGAATTTAATACGAGTCAAGAGAAATGTATGAGTCAAGTCCCATTTGGACTTTTTGTAAAGAAAATAAAAAGAAATTTATTTAGAGTCAAAGGACACCAAAATGGTCAAATCGGACCCTCTTTGGAACAAGTTGACTGGGCCTCCAAGAGCCACCTATTCGACCCTCCTGGACAGCTATATATAAGAGCCAGTTGGAATCAGTTGGAGATCATTCAATTTACACAAAATAAGTACATCTGAAGCATGTGAAGGAGGACAAAAAGCAGAAGTCAAAGGAAAGAGACTTGAAGTCAAAGAAGAGATAATTTTGCTTGACCGAATTTCAGACTTAAAAGTACAATTTTTTTCTGTCCTACTATAGGCCCAAAATTTCAAGGGCCGAAATTACAGGATTAAAATTTCAGGAAATGGCCAAATTATTGAAAATAAGGGTACCAAGGAGGAGTTTCCTAGTGCATTTATCCTTTTGGCCGAGGAAGACACATTAATGTCTATTTGTCATGTGACATTATGAGTTATATTAATGTCGTGGAGGAAAGTTATTTTTTATGGGTTATATACTATGTACTTTAATCTATTAATGTCACTAGTGTTATAAAGTGACCTTATGAGATAAGCTCAAGGTATACTTTATTATTAAAGTGACTTTTATGTTTTAAAACTGACTTTATGAGAGAAAAAGTGCACATGGTACAAAAACATTAAAAAGTGACTAGGAGTCTCACTAATTGAAGGGGACATATGTAAGAAGGGGTCAAGAGAGGAAGTGATCTCCACCCATGATCTAATGAGCTGAGATTTAATCTCAGCAATTAGATCTCAAGGGTTAGGGTTCTCTTCATTTGAGCAGAGGAAAAGAGAAAAAAGCGCAGACTCTCATTCATCAGCCTTTGGAGAGAAGGAGAGCCAAGGAGGAGGAGAAAGAGGCTGCTGCAGCCATTGATTTGCAGGTGGAAGAACCTACAGCAAAGGAGGGACTCGATTCCCAAGGAAGAGGGAGAGACGCTGGCTTGAATTTCCAGGCCAAGAAATTGGGCTGCTGGTGCGATTTTCCAGGCAGCAAGAGGAAGGTATCAGGCACAGAATTAGAGGCTTCAGTTCAACAGACCTGGCACGTAGTTTTAGGCAGGGATTAAGGCACAAATCCCGAGGATGAACTTGCAATAAATTATTGGCTGTCAGCACGAGTTTCTGAGCTGAGATTCAGTGCAAATCCCAAGACAGAGTTCAGAAAGGTGGCACAAATTTCTGGGAAGTCTACTGCTGTGCTTGACCTGATTTTTGAGGCACTGTCAGTGGGTATCTGGCACAGAAATCGTTGCATATCACAAGCTGAGATAGCTGACCGTGTGGGGCACAAATTTCCATGCAAATTTGAGCAGTGACATCAGCAAACAAAAGGGAGATAAGTCTGTTGTAATTTTGCTGTGTATTAAAATTTTCCTTAGAGTAATATAATCCTCCTTGAAGACTAGTTATCCCCTTGTGGCTTTTTCCAGGGTCATTGGAGCAAAAATAAATGTGTCATGTGTGATGAATGCTTACATTTATTTTTCTTGTATCAGCTGAAAATGTCAAAAAATTAGTAAAGTAGCTTCAAATGTATCAAGTTTAACGTATGTATTTAAATATCAGCCATATGTCTTTGTGGGTTGTGGGCATTAAACTACATACAAAACTGTGAAACTGGGGTGGGATTACAGCAGTTAAAATTTTTATACAAATTTGGGAGAGTTTGACCATGTTTGACTTTGACATTGGAGGTGACTTGGAGGAGGGTTTGACTTGACATTTTGGTGGCAGTTTTGGTCTTGATCTCAGTCTTGAATATCTCATTTTGATCTGATTCTATAAGAGAAGGACTTTTGTTGGGGTTTCCCCCTTGTGGGATTTTTCCCTAGCTTGGAGCCTAATTTTTGGTGTCCCTTGTCTCTTGTGCATTACGTTTTCTATATTTTGCTATTGTGTAATTGCTTGATGACAAAACTAAATACTGAAATACTAAGAAAAGAATGCATATCAGTCACAAATAATTACCATGATAAGAAATTCTATATTATGTCCAAATTTCAACAGGATTACCTAGAAGATTGGGTTATTGGAGAGTGAAATATTATACTTTTTCTGCTATTATAGAATATATTTGATAGCATCCGTAAGGCTGAAATTCACACAGTAATGATCCGGGAAGCCTCTAAGATTACAGGTGAAATTTTTGAACTTCGAATTTTCTGAAATTTCCTCAATGTGGTTTTACCATCTACTGCTTACACATATGTGTCACTGAAAACATTCTCCATGACTGTTATCATGACATGTTTTGTGTGTTGCTGACTGACCATATGCAAAGGCATTCTGAACAGATGTCAAGCTTTCTTGTCTCAATGTTCATCTAGATCCAAACCTAAAGGGTCTTTGCTATAAATAACAATACCATTGTCAATTTTACAGAGCATGTCATTGTCACTCTTGAAAATTCTCATAATCAACAAGCTGAGAGAATGCACGAGTTCAAACACACGACAGAAGATGAGATGATTGAATGGAGAGCTCCTTGCCAATAATTTAGTGTAAATATTGTCAGCAATAATTACGGAAAACCAAACTGGCAAATATTATGGTAGATACTAGATAGCATGCATGATAAATATGTTGTAAATAAAGGTCCATATGTTGTGATGCACATTGATAAAAATGAAAAAAAAGAAAAGTGTTCTGCTCAAGTTCACCAATTTCCTGTGGATAAATAACAGCCAACAAAAGGTGCTAAGAAATAAGGCCAATGAAGAAAGCAACGTAACTAAGTACAACCCATGCCTGCATTGTTGTTGTTTGGGATACTTATCATAGAATATGGTCATGAATTTACTTGATCAGTTGGAAACCTTTGATTCAACATCATTTCTCCTAAGCTTGAAATTTAGTGAAACTTTTTTGCAGCCATATTAGATATAATTCAAGATTAATGTCCATTACTTGACAGGTGGACCTCCCAACAAGTAAAGAACCTCAAAGAATTGCAACCAAAAATGTTCAATGGAACCTTTTGTTCAAAATAAATATGAACAATAGGATTATTGTTACACACCACATCAAATCCTCCAAGTTTGGGATGATCTAGGTGTTGAAGACCAAACCTAAGGAGGACATGTTGATTTTTGTAGCATCAGAAAGTGCTTTAAGTCTCAAAATTGGTGTAGAGGCTTAGACACTAGTATTCCAAAGAACCCAGAAAGTGTTTGTGGAAATTCCATTCGGATTTTGTTTTATTTGAAAAATTAATTATTTTAATGGGGACCCCAAGTCTAAACTTAGGGAAATTAAATAATTAAAAGGTATTAAATAAAACAGAGTGTGAATCTTCTAGAGGACATGGATCAAGTCATGTTATAATCTTAGCCATCGATTAGACATCTAATCTGGGTCGTTGATATGTCAACGAGAAGACTATAAAGGAAGGCTTGAGGTTCATTTGGAAAATGTGAAAATTTACAATCAGTTGCAGTGATAGATTTATTTCTCCTACTTATTATTTCAATAAGTTATTATTCAGAAATCTTCCGGCAAATATCGAAATAAATACTACTGCAACATTCACAATTATATATGCAGAGAAATAAACAGTAGAGAACATAAGCACAAGAATCAATCACATTTACATGGTTATTTTTGGAAAATTGTCCTCGGAAAAACCCAATGTGGGAAAACTGGTGCAGCAGATGAGGGTTTTCTTAATTCTTCAGTAAATGATATCTTTACAGGAAAAATATATGACAGATAAATTTTGAACCACATGAGACTGAATTTCTGGCTTACTCGAACAATTCTCTGACACCCCGAACAACCCCTGATTGCCCCTGCGTCACTCTACGTGATTCTCTGCGCAATCCCAGCGCTGAACTCTATGAATTTGCATAGAGACTGAAATTATATGACAGATAAATTTTGAACCACATGAGACTGAATTTCTGGCTTACTCGAACAATTCTCTGACACCCCGAACAGCCCCTGATTGCCCCTACGTCACTCTACGTGATTCTCTGTGCAGTCCCAGCGCTGAACTGTGTGAATCTGCATAGAGACTGTGTGGGGATGCGCTGCAGCCTCAAGCTGCCTCCAGTGACCGACTGCTGCCCACCAACCCTGATCTCGATCACCCTTGACCTCCTCCTTCTACTTCTGCAACTTCTCGCCCTACAACTCTCCCACTGAGATCGAATTCTACATCAGAATGGGATCTCCTTCGGGTACTGAGTGTATGCCCGACTTATTTTCCAAGTGACCCTCAAGCCTTCTTTTATAATCTTCCTGTTGGAGAACCAATGGCCCAGATTAAAAGATTAATCAATGGCTAAGATTAAAACTTGACTTGATCCATGTTTTCTAGAAGATTCACACTCTGACTTATTAATACCTTTTTATTATTTCATTTCCCTAAGTTTAGACTATCTTCATTAAAATAATTAATTATTTTAATAAGTCTTGAACCGAGTGTAATTTCCACAAATTGTTTATGGGTTCTTTGGAATGTTGTTGTCCAAGCCTCCCTACAAAATTTGAGACTTGGAACACTTATAGATGCTACAAAAATCAACAGAAAACAAACTGAGACACTGAAGTTTGAACTGATCTAAGAGTTCGAAATTTCTAGGGCGTGGTTTGCTGAGAAATTTGAGCTAGAGATCTGAGTAGTGAGGGGCAGAGATAACATCCAAAGACGAAGAGATTTTCTCAGTCGATGGAGCATCAGTCAAAGAGAGGCAGAAGAGATCTGACCAAAGCCACCGCTGAAGGAAGAGGACTGACGCAGTGACTGTGTAAGCTCACACAAAAGCAACGCAGAGGCAGAGGAAGGGTTTTCAAAATTTTGTTGGTGGATCAGTTTCGGAGAGTGGGATCTGGAAAGTGGCACCGGGAGGTTGTTCCTTAGGGTCCACAGAGGCAAAACGACTTGGTTGAGGGCCAATGTTGAGCCTGGAAGGGAGTAATGCAGTGGTTGGAAGTTCTAGCGCTGGATCTACGTAGAACTTCTCCGGGCCAGTGTTTTCTTCATCTAGATCAGCCGGAAAGTCAGTGATTGAGTGAGGTAAATCCTCACAAATTCTTCTGCCAGTACTTCTCTCTATAACTAAATCACCCTAGGGGTATTCAGAGATGTATTCAGACATTGCTACTGCATAATAATAACACCCTCAGATCTGTTGCACCAGTTTTCCCGCATTGGGTTTTTCTGGGGACTTGGTCCAAAATAAAGGTGTCATATGTATGAATTATTTCTTTGTTCAGTTTCCTTGTTTCAGAATCATAAATATTGTAGTGTAGGTTGCTTCAGTGATTGCTTCAGTATTTCATGAATGTATTCAGAAATAATTGTGTTAAGTAAATTACATAATAGATGAAGTAATCCAGATGGTTGCAGTGGGATTCCTTAGATTGATTGAGAGCTAGGAATTTTCACTGGACATGCACGCACAATTTAAGTCTTGACTGTAACGTATTCAAAGAGATAACATTGTTACTTTTCTAATACCAAATCTAATTTATTTATACCTCAACAATTATTTTATACCCAGAAAATATTTACTCAATAAAATCTGAAAACTGTTGGAAAATAAAATCAGTGGTATTTTAACTTTCAAAAATTAAAATTGCAATGTAAATAAAATAGGGAAATCAATCACACTACAGCAGCAAAATCTGCCCAACACAATCTTTCTTCACTTTAAATTTAAAATTACTCAGGAAAATTAGAGCCTAGACCCATAGAGAATTCACAAAAATTACAACTGCTGGAACCTGAAAATCAGCCTCAAGGAATTCAGCCCACCAAAAATCAGCACTCCTGGAAGTATTTGGCCCTTGGAGAATTTAGCCTCCCTCACCAGCAACAGAGCCCCTCCTTTTCCTCCAATACTCCCCATGTGCACTTCAGAAATTCAGCCCCTCAATATTTCAGCCCTCCTCTTCGGCTAACTCAGCCTCCCTAAAAAATTCTCCCAAAATTCCCCTATTGCAATCTTTTTCCCTGCCCTTTGGTCTTGGAGTATCTCACTCGTTGAGAAAATCATTCTCTCAACAATAGCATTATAATTGTGTCTTCAACCTCTCCCATAGGTTCTCTTTATAATTGCTCCATGGGCCAAATCCCTAATCTTCAAAGCAATTAAGGGCTAGGATTAAATCCTAGATTTCTTTGATCAATGGTTGAAATTAGATCCAACTCACTTAAATAATTAATTATTTATCCTTGGAAAAACGTTAGCCCAAAGTCAACATTAATTAAAAAATTAATCAATGTACTTTTTCCTAAGTTAAAACTTAGGAAGGAGATGATATTAGTTGCTCCTCTCGAACAACCACCGAAAAAGTACTTCTCCTGCATGCAAGACACAAGCCTATGCAGAAGACCTCCGAAGCTACAAAATCAACAAACATGAACAGTTGGGTTGGGGCTTCCCGAACACTCCCAACGTGCTCCCTTCATGCTTCCTACATGCTCCCTCATGGTAATGTTAAATTTTTAAAGTAAAAGGATGAAAATGAAAAATAAAGATAACTTAATTTTTAACATTACCATGAAATGACTCTAGATGTTTAAGAGTGGTTCCAGCCTCATCGGACTTCATATGGAGAAAATTGAATTTCATATCCTATTCTAAATTCAGTAGACTTAGCAATTTTCAGGAATTCGAGATCAATGGGATTGTGGCATTTCATTAGATTAGATCATGTATGAAGACATGTGATTAGCATTTAATCAAGAGCAAGAAGCCATATATGTACCCTAGTGTTGGTGGTGTTAATTGTTGAACTCCTTTTTCATGCCCTTAGCAAAAAATTACCTTTCAATCAAGTCAAAATCATCGATCAAGCATGGTAAGATTTTTCTACCATATTTTAAGGCTTGGATTAGGTAGTTTGACCAAAATTGGGCAATGTTGACTAATATCCCTAGACAATCGAGGTGGGTGCAAAGGCTAGACAAGAGGAGAAGAATCTAGATTCTAGATGGTTGACGCATCAAGATGGTTGATGCTCGAATAATTAATCATTAATGTACAATGGATGCCATATCTATCTTGATTTATGTACAAATATGCATGCTTCAATATCTTCTACAACTAATTTGGTATTTTACATGTTTTTTTAATATAGATGCAAAAAAATATATAAAATATATATATATATATAGTAGATGGTTCCAAGATGCTTCGCTTCCTAGATTTTTGGGAAATGACACTTCCATGTCCCCGCTTCCAAAATACATCCCTGCTTCGTCCCCACTTCGTGCAACATTGCCCAGAACAAGTTGAGTTCGTATGACTTCATTTTGAGTAAGTCATCCTCCCAAGAAGATTCCAAATTATGCAACACTAGTATCTTCAATCATTAATGAAGGACATCACACTACTTCTGGGTCCAGAGGTATGGCAAGGTCCAAGTGAAGTTTTCCTTCCACAGGGTAAATACGCAGTTGAAATTCTAAGAGATTTTAGATGATGGACTACAAGCCCATAGCTACTCCTATGGGAGCAAATCTGAAGTCCTTTATCGATTCTAATTCAGATTTCCATGATTCATCTGTGTACAGGCAATGGATAGGTTCCAACATGTATTTGGTAAATACCAGGCCTGACAATTGTTTTATAGTCAACACCCTTGAATCAGTGCATGGTGCAGCTTAGGCAGGTTCATTAGGCTGTTGCAAAATACATGCTCTGGTGCTTGAAGGATAGTGTTTTTTGGACCAAGGTATGTTGGCGATGGAGAGGTGGTGCTGCAAGGTTTTACAAATTCTCATTGGCCAGGTATTGCTAGTGATAAAAAGAGCAATTCAGGGTGTTGTTTCAGTTTAGGTTCAAGTATGGTTTCCCTACTCCACAGAAAGCAACCTTCTGCAGCACTCAATTCAGCAGAGGAAAAATATATGGCAGTGAGTTCTGCTAGTTGTAAATCCATCTGGATTCGCAAGATACTAATAGAGCTAACAAATCAAACTTTAGATGCTACTGTGATTTATTTTGACAATCAGAGTTGTACCAAACTCTTTGAAAATCCATATTTTATAATCCACCCAAGCATATTGAGAACAGGTATCTCTCCATCAGAGACAAGGTTTAGAAATGAGTTGTGGTCTGCTGTATGCTAGAACATATCAGCAAGTCGTTGATATCTTGACTCAACCACTTCCAAAAGGAAAAGTTGAGATGTTCAGAGAGCAGTTTGGTGTGGTAGAAAACACTTTCCTCGGAAAAGGGTTGTGTTAGAATGTGGACCTCAGACAGCCTTATATAACACTAGCAGAATGCACAACAGATATAGGCACCTTCATTACAAGAGCAGCAAATCTGTCTAGCATCATGATAAGAGCGCAGCAGCAGTTAAGGAAGACTGCGGTACAAGTTTAGAGTGCATGCATGCATATATACCTAAGGTTAGGGCACCATATTTAGATAGATAGATTAGGATAAGGTTATCTCTCAGTTCTAGATAAAGTGCTGAGTTCAGTGAAGTCTTATTTTTCACTGGCTTTGTATTTTTTGAGTTTGACTGAGCTGGGCACAGATACGAAGGGAAGCTTTAACTGTCTCTTGGAGTGTATTATCTCATCCTTTCATGCAGATCTCTAGATTGTAGTGTGAGATCTACTTTTGTTACCCTAAACTGCACCCTTCTCAGGTCTACAAGAGAAAAGGCATAAGTATGGATTCGGTATTGAGTTTTAGTAAGATAAAGAAAGCGAAAGAGAAAGAGAAAGTGCAGCCTGGATAAGTGTCTGTCTAAGCTAATCACGACGTTTAACTAAAATCAAACCCAAAACATATACAGTAGTGTCATAGGTGCAGTGATACAAAGTGAGAGTCTGAAACTGGACATCTCGGTGCTGACCAAGAAAGAAAGAGAAATGAAGATGATGTCAAAGTCTCCTGGTCCTTTTGACCAATGGAAAAGGGGTCAACCAGCGTGAGCTCCTTTATATAAAAGAAAACCCCATAATTTCATGCTATAAAAATTTTAGGGGAAAAATATATCAATTTGAAAAATTTACGTCACAATCGTGTATCTGTTACTTAAATCATAGACCAAGGTATATCACTGAAAAACAACTCTTGTATTAAGCAAATGCAAAACTCCTCGAAAAATATGCCTTAAGTTTTAACCTCTATTTCTTCCTACTAGGACCTAAAGTGGCTGACCCTAGAATCTACATAGGACAGAAATTGCATATGACAAGGCATTTTTAGGATACTAGATCTTTGTCCAATGTCTAGGGGTTTGACATTTGTAGTTTCTTCAATTATATTTTGAAATGAGATAAAGTTTTTGCCAACATACTTTCCATGTAATTTAATGGTAATATTTTAATTTTTTATATGGCACAACAATGACAGGTGAATGGTTATGTGTGCTTAGCCACAACGAAGTTATGTGCATATGCAAAGTAGAATATGTTGATAGGTAATCCGGTCCCTGAACAGTCATCAAAAGCATCCTTCTGCAAAGTAAAATAGTCTTCAACCAACTATGACTTCAATTCTGGGTAGACATGTGGCTTGTGCACTGCACATGCATTATCCTGGAATTATACCTCATTTTTCCATATAAATGAACTCGTGATCTACTACAGTGTGGCAGTTGATAAAAAGCTTAGTTTAGTTTTTTTAATTATGAGAAACGTAAGAGTCAAAAACTGAATAAACAACCCAAAACAAAGCCTTGAAGATTTATGCTTCAAATGCGTGAAAAAAATGCAAAAAAGGTAGGTCAACACATAATGTCAGATATAATTCTTATTAAAACTTAAGACATATATAAACAGTGGGTATACTAATACTATTTTCATCAGGAAAAACTCCATATAAATGAACTCATGATCTACTAAACTGTGGCAGTTGATAAAAAACTTGGTTTAGTTTTTTCAATTATGAGAAACGGAAGAATCAAAAGCTGAATAAACAACCCAAAACAAAGCCTTGAAGCTTTATACTTCAAATGCATGAAAAAATGAAAGAAAGTAGGTCAACACATTATGTCAGAAATAATTCATATTTAGACTTAAGACATATATCATTTTATAAACAGTGGGCATACTAATACTATTTTCATCAGGAAAACAGAAAACTAAAGAAAAATAAATAAAATAACCAATCTTTACATTTAAGTCAGAAGAACGATAAAACATGGCATTCAGTAATCCCACCCTTCACATATGTTATCCCAGAAGTATATCTCCTTTTTCCATATAAATGAATTCATGATCCATTACACCGCAGCAGTGCACAAAAGGCCTAGCTTACCTTTTATTATTTTAAATGAAAGACCCGAAAAAAGGCTTAAAGCTTTTTATTTCAGATGCAGAAAACATAAAAGAAAGTACGTCGATAAATAATGTCAGAAATAATTCTTATTTAAACTTCAAATATATTGAAATAATTGGAATATTAAGAAAGAAAGAAAGAAAGAAAGAATTTTTAAAGTCCACGAGGCTAAAAATAGCCTATGGGACAGATTGCTTCTCTATCTGACTCTTGTATTCGGCCCTTTTCCTGTGAAGTTTTACAATGACCACTGCCAACTTATCGACCAACTCTTTGTTGAATAAATTATCCCAAGAATTAGCTGTCAGAATACCTGCATAGTTTTCCCTGGTGTCTTTGAAGGCCTCACATTCTAGAATGAAATGTTTTTCTATTTCCACTTTTCCGGAGGAGAAAAAAATACATACTCTTTCTTCCCACATTTCTTTTGGCCTTTTCCAGTGCCCTGTTTCACAACGGAGTTGATGAGAATTAGTCCTTAATTGAGCAATAAGAATTTTAGATCTCCAAGAAATATTAGCCCCTATGTACGCCTTTTGTTGATGGTTATGCGTGGGGTTAAACTCTTCCATGTAGTATTTCTTCTTTCTCTCTAGCTCTTTCAGCCAAGTATGTTTGTGGAATTTATCCATAACAAAAGTTTTTATCTCTTTACTGTTTGTAGGACACATGCTCAACCAAATACCCCACTTATTAAACCATTTGTTATTTTGCCGCATCCAAGTCTTCTGTCTTTTGCACAATCTGTCACTAATCACAACCTTAGGCCATCTACCCTCTTCCATTTGCTCAATTTTTTTCAGATACCTTATGACTCGCACCATAGCAATTGCTTCAATAGGAGCAGCCCCTTTTTCACTTAGCAGGATAGCATAAGGAACTGCACTTTTAATTTCGAATTTGTTTGTAATCAAATGTTTTTGAATTTTCTCAATTTGTTTCCACTGCATCTTGGTTGTGCTGCTGGCCCACAGTTCACAACCGTAGAGAATCACCGGAATCACTAGAAGCCCAAAAAGAGTTAGAGTGGTTTTCCAGTCCCAAAGCTCTGCCTCTCTACACCTGTTTTGAAGAGCATAAAATGCTTTACAACCCCCTAAAGTTCTTTTCTTTCTACAACCATCCGAACTTAAATTTCTATTGAAGTCAATTCTGAGGTATTTGTATTCAGCAACTTCTTCCAGAATGCTTCCTTCAAAATAGAACTAATGTTGGTTATGCTTTCTTTTGTTAGAGAAAACCACTACTTTCGTTTTGCTAATATTGACTTGCATCCCAACCCTTCTACAAAAATGCTCAAGGGACCGTAAATGCTCTTGCAAACCAAGAGCCGATTTAGCAATCAATATAAGGTCATCTGCGTACAAAAGAAGCCTGATAACGAACTTGCCCAAATGAATACCATCACCGCCTTACGAATTTAGCCACTCTTCAAGCTTGTCAATATATAACCCAAAAAGGGTAGGAGACAATGGGCAACCTTGCTTGACCCCGATATCGCTTCTAAAACTTTCAGAAATGCCAGCTGAAGTTCTGATTTTGACTTTCACCTCTTCATACAACCTATGCACAGCGGCTCTCAAATGCTTGGGAACCTCGAGTTCCTCCATTCTGCCCCAAAGCTTATCCCTAGGAACCGTGTCAAAGGCTTTTCTGAAATCAACAAAGCAACAGAAAACTTCTTCCTTTTTTTCCCAAACTTTTTCAATGATGTGCCTTAAAGTTATACAATGATCAACTGTGGAATGTTTAGGTCTAAAACCCGCTTGCCCTTTAGCACGTTTATCTCTTTCTTCTGCCCACTTGCTGATTTTCTTTTCTAACATGCTTCCAAGTAACTTTGCAAACAGGGGGTTTATCACAATGTTCCACCAAGACTCCGGTGCGGGGAGACGCGGGTGCGGGGAGACGCACAGGGGGGACGTGTGGGAGTACCCTGAAATTTTAGGGAAATTTCGGGGGTGCGGGGAGTCGTCGGGGTATATATATATATAAAATTCAAGTTCATATTCATTGTTATATATATATATATATATATAATACCAATAGTAAATACATTGAAAATTGAAATTTGATCTACACATGATAAAATTTAAATTCATAATTGAATTGAATAATGACATACATTGATCCATCCTCATCTTTCATTTTGATACATACATCATTCATATGACAAACTCATTATTCTAATATTCATCCATAATCATTGATCATTCAATAAATAAATTCAATAATGAAATCTTCAAATACATTGATCCATGATTCCATATCATTCATCATTCATCATTCATCATTCTACAATCTACAATGTACATTGATTTAAAAATTAATTTCATCATTCATCATTCTAGAATCGAAATTGAAAGCAAAACATACTAGAAGTAGATAGTAGATACTAAGTTTGAACTTTGAACACTAAATAGTAAATAGTAAATTTATATAACTCAAAGTTTCAAACTCAAAAATAGTTAAGAGTCAAGAGTTAGGAATTAGTGTGAGGTCAACAACTGAAAAGTAAAAATCTAAGTCACCTGATACGGGGATACGGGGATACCGGGATTCGAAGTATTGGATACGGGTACGGTGACCCCGGAACAGGATACTTCTGGGATACGTTACGTTATATATATATATATATATTAAAAATTAGATATTTTTTGCACAAATTCATACAAAATTCATTGATTCAAACATAGATATTAGATACTCATGAGTCATACATCATCATTGATACTATAATACAAATTACAATGATACATTGATACACCATACATGATACAATCGTTAAATTTACTCAGAAAGACAAGATTGAAGATAGTAAGATACTGTAGTTTTTTCATTAAGTCATCAGAATCAAAATGTGTTACATAAGAACACTGCCAAGTGGATTGGTGATCTTGATTAAATACGAGTTCCATACCCTAATACATGACAAAATTCGATGGAAACATTGCAATAGCCCAATCCTGAAATCCTGAAAAACTGATAAGTCTGCTGGATTTTGAATGAGATCTAAAATTCTACTTTCTCCATATGAAATCCAATGAGGTCTGAACCACTCTCAAACATCCTGAGTCATTTCATGGTAATGTTAAAAATTTAAGTAAAAGGATGAAAATGAAAATTAAGGAGAATGTCACTTTTACTTTAAGAATTTAACATTACCATGAATCATATATAAATACTAGGGCCATAGGCTTGATGCCCTCTCCTGAAAAATCCTCCTCAATTGGTGAAAAACAATGAGCAAAAGCCCCCCTTTATAATAAAAAAACAACGCTTTTTTGAACCCGCGGGCGTATCCGACGCCCAGAAGCTCATTTTTTGGGGAGTCGCGACTCCCACACTGGGGAAACGCACCCCCCTGCGACTCCCCAAGACTCCCCAAAAAGGGTGCGTGGGGAAACGTTTCCCCTTGAGACTCCCCGTCCGAGGTGCGAGGGGTGCGAGGGGTGCGCGCACCCGACCCTGGGAGTCGCGACTCCGTGGAACACTGGTTTATCATTATGGTTCTATAGTTGGAGGGATTATTGACGTCACCACTCTTGAAAAGAGGTATTGCCATACTAGTTGTCCAATCTGTGGGGAACCCCTGCTGTAAGATGTTGTTGAAAATTATTGTGATGTGAGGTGAAAGAATTTTTAAGCCCCACTTTAGATACTCTGCTTGGAGTTCATCTAAGTCTTTTGCTTTTCCAGCACCCAACTTCTTGATGCCCATCTCTACTTCTTGCACCGTGAAGAGTTTTGTGTTTGTGTTGACCAAGGGAGGAGGGTCAACCTTGGGATCCTGCTCATAAAGTTGTCTTGCATAGTCAAACCATTTAGAAGCTGTAATGTTGTTTTCAGTTTGTACCTTTTTCGATTGGAGCTCCTTCCAAAATAATTTGGGGTTATTTTTCCCGAGGAAGATTAGTTCTTCTCTCCTTGAAACCATGAAATCAACTTTTTTCTTTGTTACTGTCTGCTTGTAAGCTTTGAGCTTTATGCTATCCGTGTTTGATTCCTTCCACCTTCTCCTTGCCTTTTTGCATTCCTCGTCAAACCAAGCATTAATCGGAAAGCAATTTGTTTCAGACTTCTTAATTTTTGCTCTTTTGCACTCCGCAAGTGCGCTTTGAATTAAATGTGTTAATCTGTGACTATGAAGGCCATGAGATGGGATTTCCTCCTTCTTGAAGAGCCTCTCTAGCATTATTTTGAAGGTATTACAATTCTCTGGATTCAAAATAATTCTACCCTTTGGGGGATTTTGTTGAACACACTGATTTTTTGACCCTAATTGCGTCTTTTCGATCCAAGAGAAACTTAAATAGATTGGCTTGTGATCTGATTTTAAGTCCCAAATTTGATCTCCAATCAACACTTCCTCCATTTTCTCACACAAACTATGCGAGCAAATTACATAATCTACTACACTTGCTCCATTGTAAGTATTGCAAGTGAAATTACCGGACTTTTCCCATCTACTCAAACCATTACAAATGACTAAATCGAAAGCCCCACATAGCGTAAGCAGTTGTTCTCCAAAGAGATTGCAGCCTTTATCCTCTGAAATTCATTCCCACTGATGATTACTCTCTTCTGTAAGCCAGATAGGGTCATTGTCTTCTTTACAACAAAGAATGCTAGCTTGTTCACCTGCAGTTCTAGCATTGAAATCCCCCACTATAAGGACTTCACCTAGCTGAGAATATATTGCAATATCTGTTTTTAGGGCTGCAAAGGGATCTTTGTGGTCAAGCCCTCTACTTTTGTAGATTTTTGAAACTTGCGGCGCAAAATAGCATGCTGCAATTCTGATGTGATTTCCATTTTCTGATATTTTAAGCCAAACAAATTGCTTATTTGGGTCTTCTTTTTCTAGCTGAATGAAACGACCTTCTTTTTCTCTTACTAATACCATGATACTCCCGTGCCCTTTGCCATTCCCTGCTGCCTTGTTCCACACTGCTATCTTCCAGTACCCTTCAAACAAAGGTGTCTTACACCCTTCATGCTCATGTGTTTCTATGAGGCAAATTATGTCTCTACCTTCCGCAATAGGCCCTAACCCAGGTCCTCGTCTCCATGGGTAACACCTGCAGTTCCAACAAACTAATCTTAAGGAAACCTGGGTAAGACTTGATTGCTATTTGTTTTGACATGCAAGACTCACAGTTGAGTCTTTGTCTCTGCTTGCCCATAATGGCCTTGCTTCCTCATTTCTTGCTAAAGAGTTCGCTGCCTCTTCTTTGTTATCATTTTGTTGCCTTGTTTTGGAAGGAGGTCCAAATTGTGCAATCACGGCTTTACCTTTATAAATCCATGCTCTTTTTCCCTCATCTCTTGCTGCCCTAACTTTTGTCATTTCATCCCTCCTTTCCTCTTGTTGTTTTACAGTTAAATCTTCTTCTAGAAAAAACCGAGAACCCCTTAAGAGTTGCTCCTTGCTTAGAATGATATCTTTATCACGCAAGTTGGGCATGATGACTTTTATGGGCCTGGCTCTCTCACCGTTAAGCTTACCTACTCTCCATGCTTGACATATTTGTCCTTGCCATTGGAGCTTGTCTTTCAAGAAGTCTCTTGCAAGGTCAAGAGTACATTCATTTTTCCCATACTCTTTCACCCCTTTATTAATTATGTTTGTTGCTCTATCCAGTCTTTCCTTGCTTTCTCTATCTTGCATGTTGTTAACCTGAATGTTTGTTTCTTCTTCCCTCTTAGCAGAATTGCTAATAACTTGAGCCAAAGTTTTGTGGGATCTCCTTTCCTCCCTTCTCTTGATGTTTCTTCATTGTTGTCTATTTGAGCAACTACTTTCCTCCTATCCTAGGATGGCTTCGCATTCATCACCTCTGTAATCTCCACTGCAAATTTTTTCATGTTTTGCACCTCCGCTTTCATGCGTTGCCATTCTGTTTTCCCTATTCAGAGAGCTTCCTGCAGTAATGCCACTTGTTCCTTCAGAACTTTGTTGCTTTCTGCTAAAGCCTGATTTTCAGTTGTTATTATATGGATTGTACAATCTCTTTCCAGCTCTTTAGCTTCTACTACTTCCAACCTTTCTTTTACATTTAAGAGTTTTTTCACATAAAGATCAGATGACCAAGTGAGAGGTGTGGATGTGGGACTATATAAAGCATAATCATCACTAACTTTTTCTTTTCCTTTGGACTTGTTGACACATGTTTGCGAAGAAGACTTGTTTGAATGTTGTTTCTTGCGAACAATACACTCCCTTTGAGACCTTTTTTTCCTTGTCTGCTCCCATTTTAGACGAGCTAGTCTCCTTTTTAAAATGCCCTGATATTGTTTGGCATTGACCCAAACCCACTTCCCAGTTTTCGTTGATGAGGCAATTTTCACTTGCCCTATATCATTTGTTTCCACGGGTTCTAAAGTTTCTTGTCCCATTATCATGATAATATTAAGGGAAATCAAATCTTTGCCCAAAACTGACCCTTTGTTTTATGCTTAACTCTTCAATATCTATTGGTCTGACCACTGAAAACTTGCTGCTCTGCCCACTGTCCACTTAAAATTAGCTGCTCTGCCCTTGCTGCTCTGCCCACTGTCCCTGTCCTCTGTGCTGCTCTCTCCACTGTCCACTACTGTCCTATGTGCTGCTTTTCTGGTGCTATGAAGAACCTCTCTCTCAAACTGTCTCTTGAGAGAAATTGCCATTACTTACAATTGCCACTTGCGAAAATCCCTGGAGCATTCCAAGGGTATCTAAATTGTCCATAACAATCAGATTTCGTACGCCCTTGTATGAAGTCTAATTTCAAGATCTCAAAAAGATAAAGATAAAATAAGTCTAATTTAATACTCTTCGTCAAAAACAATAAGTATAAAAGATAAAATAAAATAATCCTCAAGATTTAGGAAAGTAAAAATACATAACTTTTGCATTAAAATCAGAGAAATGATAAAAACATGGCATTCAGTTATCCCATTGCATGTTTTGCAAACACAATTAGGATTAGGAAATCAACAAACTAGAGCAATCAACTAATCTAACACCCCTAGAATCTTTAATCAACTTTTAGCCTCATTTATTAAGAAAGGCGTCGTCTAACTTATAGAGGAAATGGCCTTTTTCACGACCATTTTTCTGGTTAATTTTAATCAAAATCTGACAGATTTTTAAAAACTTGAGTTTAAATTGTTTAATCTGCATAATTTGAGTGCCCCAAGGATTTTTTAAGGTGTTGAATCCATTTATGCATTCAGAACTGTATTTTAAACAACAAAAAATCTTGAAATTGTATTGCCTGATTTTGGTGAATTCTGGTGAAAAAGGCTATTTCGTCTATAAGTTAGACTATGCCATTAAGAAATGTCTCTATTTGGACTCTCGTGTTGAATATGGTACAGTACATTATAGAAGAGAGTTGTTTGGACAACAGAAAAAGACTACAAAGAAACTTGAAGAGCCTAGTAAAGCAAAAAGAAAATATATGACAAGGACAAGCCTATCAAGATCAAATTACACAATCTACAAAGCCTAATAAGGAAAACAGAGAAGTTGCATCCCATGAAAACAAATCAATGTGCCAAATAAGCAGGAAATGAATGGTCTGTAGATGAAGTGATTGCACAAACTTCCAAAAAATATATGACGATCTTAATACTTTTATAGGCTAACCCCTCAAGGCAATTTCAAAGAGGATACATATTACAGACCATTGCTCGTTGAAATGCAGGTGCATGTGGAAGAAAACTTCAAAGTCTAAGAAAGTACACCATTTGTCCAGCTGCTATACAAACTTAAGGGGATGAAATGATCGTTTTTCCATCCATTCATGGTAGTGGGTACCTTTCATTACAAGCTCACAGTTCAAGTTTCTGCAAGAAAGATTTACTATCAATTATCCTAGCAGAGCCCAAACTAAAGCATCCACCCGTAGTGCTTCTTTTATCAGTCTCACTACCACCGCAATCAGAATCAGTGAAACTTATCAATTCGACTTCCTTTCTATCGTCCATTAGGCAGTGATGTATAGTGCCACGAAGATATCTCAATATATGCTTGGAAGCTATCCAATGATCATGACGAGGCTCCAACTAATATTGACTAACAATGTTCACAGCAAAACATATATCTGGCCTACTATTTACCAAATACATCAGAGAACCACCAACTTACGATAGGTGGTAGGATCTACAAGACTTGAGTCAGAGCTTCTCAACTTCTTCAGATTGGTGATCATGGGAGTAGTCATGGGCTTGGAATCCATCATTCTGAATTTCTGCAACAACTTGATTATATACTTCCCTTGCCCCAGATATATCTCCCCAAGTTTTTGCCATACTTCCAAACCTAGGTAATAGTGCATCAATCCCATGTCCTTCATCTCAAATTCGGCTGCCAGCATGTTCTTGCATTCTTGTATCCTTCACTCGACACCAGTGATGAATAGATCATCCACATATAGTAGAATAATGACTGGCTCATTATCCACAACCTTGATAGAAGGTATGCATACATTCTTGCATATAATGCCCTCGGAGATTGCTTCAAACCATATAAGGACTTCTTGAGTCTACAAACATGAATGTCTTTCTTATTTACTTCAAAGCCTTCAAGTTGTTCAATGTATACTTTTTCATCGATGGTCCCATTCAGAAATGTTGTCTTCACATCCATTTAATGGATATTCCATCCCATTGTAGCAGCCAATGAAACCAAGGATCTTATAGTAGTATACTTTGCAGTGGGTGCAAAGGTTTCTTCACAAGCTATGCCTTTCTTTTGGAGAAACCCATTGCAAAGAATCTAGATTTGTACTTGTCCATGCTTCCATCAACAACATGCTTGATATTGTAGATCCATTTAGAGGTGACAACTGATTTGTCACATGGTCTAGCAACGATTTCCCAAAACCCCATTCTTCATGATGAATTGATATTCTTCCTGCATTGCCTTCTTCCATACTTCTTGCTTAGCAGCTTCTTCAAATGTCGTTGGTTCAACTTCAATTAGTTTTGTCATGTATGCAGCATATCTAGAATATCCTTTTGGTCTTTTTCTTTCTCTAAAGGTTCCTTTCGCAACTCCATGTCCTTCAGCATCTTCAAGAGTAGCTTTTAATCAATTTGGCCTCTTCCTTGTGTTCGGTATGATCACAGGTTGAATTGGCTTACTTGGTCCTTCTTCTTCTAGAATTGTAGTAGGATTGTTGTGGTGTGCTAGGCTTAATTAGTCCTTCTTCTTGAATTGTAGTAGGATTGTTGTGGTGTACTTCTTCTTCTTCGAATGTCAATATATGTTCGTCATCAGAATCAATAGGGATATCTTTGGATCTTTTGTAGGCATGATTTTCATCAAATATAACGTCCTTGCTTACTTCAATATGTCTTCCTTCATTGATGTAGATTCTATATGCTTTTGAAGAGATACTGTAGCCAACAAAGATCCCTTTGATGCTTACAGAATCTAGCTTCTTTCGCTTGTCCTTTGGGACGTGGATATGGATGGGACACCCAAAGATTCGAAGATGGTCCACACTTGGCATCTTCCCTGTGAATGCTTCCTCAGGTGTCATATTCTCAAGAATTCTATAAAGACTTCTATTTTGAATATATATTGTTGTCATTGTTGCTTCTCCCCATGGAAATTTTGGTAAGTCTTGATCAAGGATCATTATTCGTATACCTTCTTCAATTGTCCTATTCTTTCTTTCGAACACCCCATTTTGCTCGAAATAGTAGGGAACAATGAGCTCGCTCTTAATTCCTGTTTCTTTACAATATGCGATTAATTCTTTAGAAGTGTATACCCCACCATTGTCGAATCTCAAAGTCTTTATTGTTCTTTCGGTTAGGGTCTCCACATCAAATTTAAACTCCTTGAATTTCTCAAATACTTCATCATTTTTCTTGAGAAGGTAGAGCCATGTCTTTCTAGAGTGATCATCAATGAATGTCACATAGTAAAGATGACCTCCAAGTGATTTATCAGACATAGGACCACACACATCTGAATGAATGAGGTCTAATATTTCTTTAGACCTTGTTTCACTGTTTTTAAATGGTTTTCTTGTATCTTTACCCAAAGCACATCCCTTGCAAATTCCTTCACGATCTTCTTTGATATTGGGGATGCCATTAACCAGTTGACTGAGAGAGGGAATGACCTTGTAGTGTAGATGTCCATATCTTCTATGTCATATGCTCAATGGGATTGATTTCCATATGAACTAGGGCTTGAGGAGATGGTGTTATGACTCCATATAGACTTCCTTCACGAACTCCGATAACCCTAGCAATATTGATGCTTGAATATTTTCCCCAAACCAAAACCTTTCCATCAACAAGAGCAACTCTATCCCCATTATCTTCTAAGCAAGAAATTGAAAGAAAATTATTTTTCAAACCTGGAACATATAGTATATTGTTGAGATGTAGCTTATATCCATTCTCCAGCTTCAAAGATGTTGATCTCGGGCCTCTAACAGCATAGCTTTTGTTGTCTCCCAAATCCACTGCATGAGAAGATGGTTCCTTTGATAGAGTGTGAAGTTGTTTACTTTCCCCTGTCATGTGCCTTGATGCTCCACTATCAATAATCCATGCATTGTCATCATTGAGTGAACCTGTAAGTGCAGCCAAGAACCCTTGGCCTTTGACCTTGTTGAATAAGTAGTAGAAGACCCTCCTAATCCAGCTTCCTGCAGTATTGAATCCCATTTTCATGTATCTTATCATAGAGGGAGTAATTATTTCTTTCGAGCCAACATAGTGATTTCCAATCTTGTTTGACCTTTGCTCTGAAACCATGTTCAGAAATCAATGTTAGTAGAATTTGGGTTTTGATTCCTCTTTCTTGATAATTACTTGTGAATTGTGTTGCCTTCTTTTACTTCTTTGTTAAATTATGTAAATTTTTGTAGATGTTCTATGCTTGATGCAATTTTACTTTTATAACAGCAATCACATAAATAGTTAAGTAAAATGTTGATAGAACATACCAGTGGATCTATAGAAGACAAACCAGAAACAGGAGAATGTGTTCGTGCGTTACGGCGGTCAGTAGGATGCTTCAACCAGCAAAGTCTTCTTGGTCGGCCAACCCAAAATGTGTCACAACAGTCCTCAAATCAATCATTCAGTCAACTCAAAGTCAACCCCAGGAAAGTCAACGCAGTCCAGAAAAAGTCAACGCAGGTCAGCAACAATAAAGTCAACGCAACTCCAACTTCGGTCAACCTTTTGACCTCGATTTTTGTGCTAATGAGTACAACCTTCAAAAATCGAACTCTCCACAAAATTTCAGCTCAAACGAACCATGCATTGACCAAAGTCAACGCTGGTCAAACTTGCCCAGAAACCCTAACTGCAGAAAATTTGCTGCAGTAGATTTCGTCCTTTTTGCTGCAGTAGATTTCGTCCTTCTTCTCACGTGGGAGATGAAACTGCTTCTCAGATGCTCGTATATAATCAGAGAAGATGTGTGATGTTGAGTGAGTGAAATGCTCTCCAACGTTGACTGTATTTATATCCATCATTGAGATGTGTGACACATCTGCAGGGGGTGTAAAACCTTAAGGCCGACCTGCACTTAAATTTATTATAAATAATAAATTCAAAATAAATGTTCTGCTCATCAGATTAAAATCAATTTTATATTGATTTTACACCTCTTGAAAGAGGAACCCAATACAAATATTGGTATCTTCATCTGAGCATCACAACATGGAGTTTGGACCTAGTTGTCCAATTTTAACACTCCCTCTCAACTAGGGAGAACTCCATCCACCTATGCAATCAAACATCGTGCGTCATCCTGCCGTAACTTGCTTTGCTGGCCTCTTTATTTCAATTGAGAAGTGGGTCAGTCACAAAGACATCATTCCCCAGCTAACAGATTCAGCCCAGAGGTCCGAAACCTCTATCGGACTCACAAAGAGTCTCATACCAACCCAAAGTTGGTTCCTTCATTAAAGTAATTGGAGGTCCGAGACCTCACTAGACTTGATCCCAGATCAAGTGGTTGGACCGTTCCATCCTAGATAGAGAGTACGGCAATCTCTGATGCGTCCATCAGTGTTTGTTATTAGTCTCTAGCTTTTCCCACCTCATTGGCCAAATGAGAGGTACTTCCCATGAGCCCTGAACTCAATGGGTAGGATGCATACGGGGCACAGATAATGAGAGGTGAACCAACTCAATAATCACAACAGTGGGGTCCAAGCACATAAATAGTTAAGTAAAATGCTAATAGAACATACCAGTGGATCTATAGAAGACAAACCAGAAACAAGAGAATGTGTTGGTGCGTTACGGCGATCAGCAGGATGCTTCAACCAGCATAGTCTTCTTGGTCGGCCAACCCAAAATGTGTCACAACAATCCTCAAATCAATTATCCAGTCAACTCAAAGTCAACCCCAGAAAAGTCAACGCAAGGCAGCAACAAGAAAGTCAACGCAGCTCCAACTTCGGTCAACTGTTTGACCTCAATTTTTGTGCCAATGAGTACGGCCTACAAAAATCGAACTCTCCACAAAATTTCAGCTCAAACGGACCATGCGTTGACCAAAGTCAACGCTGGTCAAACTTGCCCAGAAACCCTAACTGCAGAAAATCTACTGCGGTAAATTTCGTCCTTTAGCTGCAGTAGATTTCGTCATTCTTCTCACGTGAGAGATGAAACTACTTCTCAAATGCTTGTAGATAGTGAGAAGTGTGTGGATGAGATGAGTGAAAAGCTCTCCAACGTTGACTGTATTTATATCCATCATTGAGGTGTGTGACACATCTGTTGGGGGTGTAAAACCTTAAGGCCGACCTGCACTTAAATTTATTATAAATAATAAATACAAAATAAATGTTCTGCTCATCAGATTAAAATCAATTTTATATCGATTTTACACCTCTCCGAAAGAAGAATCCAATACAAATATTGGAATCTTCATCTGAGCATCACAAGATGGAGTTTGGACCTAGTTGTCCAAATTTAACAAATTATCTTTCATCAAGCAATTACCAAATGGATCTAAAGATCACAACAACAAGAGACACAAAATGTAGCCACTCTGCCAGGGAAAAACCCCTATCTAGGGGAAAACCCAGTCAAAATCTCTTGCTTCAATTGTTCTCCTAAGATAATCCAAGACTCTTCGACCTAGACACAGACTTCCTCCAACCACCAAGTCAGCCATTCTTTCTAGCAGCTTCGATCTAGACCTTCGACCTTGTAGCAGCAAAACTTCGACCTATGTAGCAATAGCACTTTGACCCCACCAACTTCGACTCTTGCAACTTCAACCTCCTGTAACTCCAACACTTTGTTCCTGCAACTGCCCAATAATTTCGTAGGAGAGAGAGAGAGAGATAAAATAGCCCAAGAACTTCAATCCTGCAATTTTCCTTCTCCTTTTTGCACTTCGCACTTTCTCCTGCACTGCTTCTTGTATATCGAACTTGTTGAGTTGGTGAGCAAGTAGATCAAACTACACTTGTATATATAGGCTTCTTGTGGGTCGAATTGCTTCTTTGTAGGCTGACTTCATCAGGCAAGGGACGACTTGGTGTGGAGGTGACAAAATTCATGTCTGACTCAAAAATAAGTCTTTTTACATGATTTAAAAGCCCAAGATACAATATACAATGACTCTAATGACTCAATATAAATCCTACAAGTCTTCAATGGCGACTTTGACTAATAAAAATATGACCCACGCTTTAATAAGTCATTGTAATAATAATAAAAATTATCTTTTTCATTCTTTTGATAAGTACATTTCATAATGACTCAAATACAATTTTGAAGACCGAACCTAATTACATTCTTCAACAATAGGATCGGTTGAGATTTTCTCCCCTATATCACCTATTGCTTGATATGGGGTTGAAGATGTTTTTGCTCCCCCGTGAGATTCTGAGTTGAGATGTGCTCCCCGATGTGGTTTCAGATTGAGATGTGATCTCTAATATGGTTCTAGGCTGAGACTAAGCTCCTTGATGTGGTTCCAAGCTGAACAGGGCTCCCTGAGGATAAGCTCTTTAACGTTTCCTAGGTAGTAGTATTGGGCTTCCCATTGGCAGTGATTCTGGATGGTAGCAGTGGCACCTTGATGAGTAGAGGGTGGTAGATTAGGCTCCACGATGGCAATGATTCTAGGTGGTGGCAGTGGCTCCCTGATGAGTAGAGGGTGGTAGCTTAGGCTCCCCTCCAATATCAAATTCTTCTTCTTTTAGATTCGAGAATGTTTAGCATATGAGTGGAGAAAATCAAGAGATATGCAAGAATAAGCAAGAGATGAGCAAAGATGAGCAGTGATGACATTTTATGACAAAATACTCGCGATTGGATATGATTTGAGGACAGGATTCTTTCAATGATTACATGAGCCAATTGGAATTTCTCCCTAGCTCGCTGACAAATTCCAAGCATGGGACAAGATTCCTTTTTTCGGGAGGAGCAATTTTGACTATTGAAGCATTCAATTTGGACAAGGGAAAGTGTATTTTTGAATTAAAATCCCACTAAAATTTTTCAGTTGACCGAAGATTTCGCCAGTTGACCGCAGAGTTCGAAAGTTGACCTTAGTCAGTAACAGTTGATCACAAGCTTTTGAATCAGGGTTTTGGATTATTGGCATTGTCTAGTTGATTTTGTGGGATAGTTGTATGGATGAAGATATGGATCATTGTACTCTCTTTTGTTTGAATGATTCAATGACAATCTAATAAGAAGAATAATTTGAAAGAGTTTTCCCCATAGTGGGTTTTGCCCTGGTCTCTGGCCAATCCTAGTGTCTCTATGTGTGAATGTTTTTCTTCTATTGTTCCTTTATGTTCCGCTGCATTGATGATGATATTGTTCTTTCTATATAGTTGCATATGTTGCCGAATAATGATGTAAATCTGTAGTCCATGGGGTCTTGGATAGATGGTAATCGAGTGCTCTGTTAAGGTACTCCTTGATGTGAAGTCACCGGTTCAATTCCCCGCCCCAATCGGGGTGATATATTGGACATGTTGAAGATTTAGTCCTGCCAAGCTTACAAAACAAAATTGATGTAAATCTGAATAATGTTATGTGGTTATGGGGTGAATTCAATATGCAAATGTTGAAATGCAATTATCAAAGCAAAGAACAATATAACCCTAAGAAAAATTAACACTAGTCTGATTGGAATCTCACTCTTCTTTCATACACAGCATGGGAGTGGTTGTTGCTCCACCAAGGTTTTGTTGTCAAGTCCAAGCTTCATAAAGTTGGTATTACAACTACAGGATGCACACTATGCACCAGGGATGAAACAGTTTAGCATGTCCTTTTGAGATGCCATCTATGAAGATATTTTGTCCATTGGTTTCAACTTTCAAGCTAATCTAACTTATCTTTTACAACCCCAATTTTGTGGAAAGATTCACTCCAAGGAGATACTTGGAAAAGGATAGCTGCAAATCCTAATGGCACATAATTTGGATGTCCACTCTTGGCTTTTGGTGGAAATACCGATGTCTAGTTACTTTTAAAGACGAACAGTATTTTCCTCTGGGAATTGAAGCTTCTTAAGCAGGAATTGGCTTTTCTTGTTCACGTCAACTTAAGTTTTTTCATAAAGATATTGACCCCCTTCCTGTCAGGGCATAGGCTCATATGCTAGCATTTCTGCCTTTTTAAGCATGGGATCATCCTTCTAATCCAGTTGTTAGATTGCTATAACTCACTTTGTTCCAAGACATAATATATGACACATTTTTCATTAAAAAAATAAAAAGCAATCTTATTCTTGTGATGAAACATGAGGAGATATTCATACTTTAAGATTTTCTAAAAAATTGCAGTTTGGATGCATGTCCTCACTGAACATTCAAAATTCCATATTCCATATTCCCAAAAGCCTTTGAGAAATAAATTTGCAAGTAAATGGTAGGTACAGGAACAGTATAGATAATCAAAGGAGCACCTTACCTTCTGTCTTCTGCAATGTATTGTTATAATACTTGTAATTGAAAATCACATTTCCAGCCCTCAATCTGAAAACACCATGTAATTCCTGGGTTAGAATTTTCAACAAGGATTAACCAAGCAGATATCTAAAAGCAAGAAGGCAAACATTAAAACAGTTGAATAAAATATAATCCAAGTTATGAACATAATCCAAATTGACTGCTGCTGAACAATCATTAATTTATGGAAAACAAAAGATAAGCATTTAAGTTTGAAAAAATGTACATGGAAATACAGTTGCAGAACACCTAAAGTAGTCAAATCTCTAATAATATACAACAAAACCAAAGAGGATAGATTTTGCATATGTGGTGAACATCAGGAAATTCAAAGGGAAGCGATCATTTAAAAATATCAAGCCCTAAGGTGCAAAGGATTGTGGCATAGAGAGATCATAAAATGATGTAAAAAGGGCAATGCAAAATCGACCATGCAAAGAATGAGAAAGCTGGCATGTGTCCTAAAAGCCTAACCATATTCTTTTAAATACTGACAAAGTTATCCCTGACTAAAATGTGGTAGAAAGAAATTTAGTAGACCAACCTCCAAAGCATTTCACATATGAAGAAATCGCTCCTAAAATTATTTTCGATTCCAATTTCGAATAAAATTGACTAGATATAAGCTCACAGATTTACACCTTTCCATTCATGGAAAAACTTTCTACATTACAATTATATCAATGATACTTCCTCAACATTAGCTTGATGCATATGAAAAGTATTGTTTCACCTTCTTATAGGCATGCATCCAATATTGCAAAACGGAAAAGAATTACAGATTTACCGAATAAAATGGGACAACAATGATGAAGGAATGTCATTGAAGGAATAAGAATTATATGAAGACTTCTCTCTTGGTCCCAACTCTTCAGCTGAGATATCCACTTGTAACCGCATCGCCGAGGTCTTCAAAATGAAGACAATTCAAACAAGTAAAAACCATTGTAAAATTACAATTCAACAGGTATGTACCCACTGTGAAAAGATTGCTTAACAAATAGTTAAAACATAATATAAAGAGTGCAATAAACTCACCAAATTATTCAAGTTAATGGGTGCCTTGAATCTCAGATGGTGACTGCCATTATCCAAAAAATCATGCTGCAATATACACAAGCTAAAGCCTAAAACTCTTGATAAATTTTGAAAAGTTGAAGAAACCACGCTGAGTTCGAACAGTCATAACTTATAATCATTCTTTCAATAATTTCGCAATAGCCACATAATAATGGTAGAATTCATGTTCAGAAAAGCTAGAACTTCAAAGTTCAAACTGCAAAACATATAATAGCATTTAATATTCAAATAAAGCAAAAGGAAATTTTGTCATGAAAAACATAGTCAAAGCTGCTAAAATCACTATCCATCTATCATGCAAGGATGTGTTTGGGTGCTGGTGCAGGAACAATAAGGAAGAAAATGTTTTGAACTTCAGGTGCAGGTATGGGTATACATACAATGGGGATGAAAATGGTTTTAACTGCAGACACAGTGGTGCATCAAATTTTCCTTTGTAAAGGACGAGGTCAACTAGGTTCCTTGTTACACTGGAAGCCTAATAATTCTTCTCAAAATGAGAGGCATGCTGAGTATAAAACTGTCATATCATCATGCATTTTGAACTAATAATGTGTTGACTAAACTACATTCATTGTTGGTAGAGAAAAGAACACGGTGTATTCCAGAAACTAGCTGAAAAACAGATTCCTCAAAATGTTTTCCAACTTAACTTTAAGAATCTTAGAATTCGTATTACACTCCAAGATGATTCACGTAAAACAAATATATACCTCAAGGATGCTGCCATGTAATTCCACAGAAGAACACATATCAGCTCTGTGCCCCAGTTTCAAACGTAAAGACCTCTCCCAGGTACTACAAAGAGAACCCATATCCAACTTGCCCCACAGAACTTGTCCACTGTAGTTCACTGAGTAACAATAGAGTAAAAGCTTCAGATATGGAAAATTTGCATAGCAGTCATATTATTCTACCATATATTAAACCTTGCTGCATATAAAATAACTGTAGTCTCGACCAAAAGATAACAAGTTAATTATTCCCTTGCCAAAACCTTCCAAAAATGGAAACCAAATGAAAATGGGAAAAAAAAATTAAAATGTTAGTCTTTCAGAAAATGTTGATCAAAGCCATACACTTTTTCAAGAGGTTAAGGAAAATTTGTACAGCAATAATAAATAATAAAAGTGAAGAAATCAGATTTGCAATTAAACTCACTATAAACGCAGTCTCATAACATCTCTTCTAAATCTTTAGCAACGACAGCACTCCATATATTTATCAAGGATTCTTACTAAGAAAAAGATAGATGTTCAAAGGCACAAAAAGAAGCCTAAATTATTTTAGCAGTCAAAAATATTTTTCATGTGCTATAATTTGTAGTTTGGTAGCTAGTCACAGACATTTACCAGCTAGTATGCAAGGCATAGGATGTACTGGTGCAGAGCAAAGTGTGTCACAGAACTGCTGAAAAGCTCATGCAGTATCACGTTTGTTGCTCTTTGTGTCAGTCATCTTCATTATAAAGAGCAAGATTATTCTGCTAGTTTGCATTTTTTGCTAGAAACCTGTGGTTCAATTAAGGACACTTAATTGTGCTAATGGGGCCCAGAAGGTTTCTGGATGTTGTCATAGAGAGATTTCTGAATTGTGATCAAATCGATATGGTGTTCCAAGGAGTAAATCACAACAATCTGTAAAATAACATCACATTCAACAGAATCAAGGACAAGCTCAATAGCAAATGTAACACGGCATTTTCAATCCGCAAAAGTAGGTGTTGCAGCGGAAATTTGTCAAGGTTAACTTAGCTCTCCCTCTCTGCCCACAATCATCCTAAATCTCTCCATCTTTCACTACAATTATCCTAAATGTTCAGATTGGTAAAATCCAGTATAAAACAAGAGAAAGCAAAAGAGACTGAAGAAGAATGAAGAAAGAAAGTTCAAACTATCTTTGAACCTTAGTGTTTTCCTGAAATATCTAAATGTAAGCTTTCTACTTAGAGTTCCACTAATTCTCCTTCTTCCTTTTGAAAAAAATAGCATGGAGCAAAGAGTTACATCATGGAAGAGTTGCAGCAATCTAACAACCAGATTACAGGGAAAATCCTGCCATGAGTAGCCCAGAAATGCTAGCACAACGTGTGACCCAATAGGAAGGGTTTCAACATCTTTAGCAAAAAGCTTAATTTGGTTTTAACGAGTAAAGCTAATTCCTGCCTAAATAGCCTCAATCCCCTTAAGCCAAGAGGGGACGGTTCCTCATGATAAAAAGTAGCCTTACATGTGCATTTTCACAGAAAGCCAATAACAGACAGCCAAACTGTGTGCCATAAAATTTTCCAACTATTCATAATCATCCAAGTGTCCCCACGGAGATGGCCTTCCCAAAAAAGCAGACCAGTGAAAAAAAGTGAAATTCAGTTTGAAACCATACCCAAAAGGTCTTCGCAGACAGCCATATCCAAAAGGCATGTTCAACCATTTCATCCCTACAGCAAGCAAATGGCTGTTGTAACAACAACATTTTCAAGCCTGGTTTTGATAGCCAAACCTCGCTGTAGCATAAGCCACCCCAATATTTTGTGTTGGAACAAAGATTGAGATTTCCAAATTGACTGGCACCTCCTTATCCAACGTGCTTTCAGATCCCTTACCCATTTCCATATTTTTTTAATTATGGAAAACATTGGAGATGTACTTTCCAAGTTCTAAAAGATCCTTTGCCACATAGTTGTCGAAAGGCTTCCCACTACTCCATCTCCAATCTCTTCGGACAGGTCCTAACCAATGGAGTTGCATTTAAAAAAAACAGTTTCTAAGAATCATTCCACAAATGTTCACATAAGCAGGTTTCTTGATTGGTTCAACACTAAGGGCTGTTAAGTTCATGACAAGTAAGCTATTTTTGGTTCTCATAGTTCTACAAATCCCTTTAATACGATAAGGGCACTAACTCTTCTTTCAATCACACATTGTTTTCTAAGCATTTCTGTCATCTGAGCAATGGTTGCTAAGATTTCTTTCAGTTCTGTGGTCAATGCTTCTTGATGTCAAAATGGTGCCTATAAAGTTGAGCAAGGATTCAACTTTAAATAGTACCCTTATTTGTCAACGTGGAACTTAACTGATTTTAAATTGAAAAGTGCCCCTTTTAAACCTCTAACTATTATGTTGATCCCATTTTTTCTCCTTAAATATAACTAAAGAATATGCTTAGTTTTTCCTATAACATAAATAGACAAATTAACATATGTATTTTAACAATTGTTGAGAACCTACTTTATTTGGATTCAAAGGGTTGGAAAAAACAGAGTGATAGTGTGAGTCTCTAGGGTTTTGCCTGGTTTTTGGGATGGGGTTTGCGCCACCAACAAGATCTTAGTTGCTCCACTTACTATCGATGGCCTTTGGCTTGGCGAGACTTTCCTCCTTTTGAGCAGGACCTTGGTCGGGGACCTCGTGGGCTTTCCTTTCAGGATGTTCGACTTTCCTTTCGATGTGGTGCTTCAATGACTTAAGATAAGTTATGGATTTGGTTCTAGACAGCTCCACTTTGTCAGAGCCCTTCTTATGGAGGCTACCTGTCTCCAAAGCAATGAGGAACTAAATTTTATTTTCAAAATGTTGGCATTGTTGTGGCATGGTTGGCCATCACTTCAAACGGCTGATCACATTTTTTATGCCCATGGTTTCTTCTCCTATCAACATTCATTCCTCTGAATTGGATGATGATCAATCTGTAGATGTAAAAGACCTCGCTCAACCTTCTGTGTGCATCGATCTGGGAGTGTCGAGGCGAGCGAAGGTCTGCGAATCTGGCTTCGGTAGGGATATTACCGAAAAAAAAAGAGGTTACTTCCGTCACTGTCTGGTGCGTTTAGTCCCTCAGGCAAAGGGGGTTTCATATTCTTATCATATTTTCATAAAGTGTGTACAGGGGAAGTCATCCCTATTTTGGACAAATACAAATGACACAATTTATGTTCTGAAACAGAGTATTGAAAGTAAGTGGGACATGCTTGTTGAGTATCAAGATTCAAAACCTAATATATCAAGGGAAATTGCTCCAGGACAGTACATCGATCAAAGACAATGGTATCTTCAGGAATTTATCCATTAATGTCAATTTGCAGTTCCGTGGAGGAGCTCCTGGATCCAGGATACAAAATGGACCAATGTCTTACAAGGATGCAACAAAGGGAAAGGCTTCCTTTCCTACCAAACAACCCTAAGGTAGCATTGGACATCAGATCCAAAATAATCCTGATCCTTATATTGTTGAAGAAATGGAGAATGTCCCAACCATGGATGTAAATCATACAGAGGTAAACACTCTATTTTCAGCTCTCAAATCAAAGGTTGTCATTTGTAGGCTTAATGGTTTTTGGCCCAAACCTGAAGTGCTACATCAATGGACATTAACTCTTTGGACACCAAACTGTGACATTTATTTATGCTCAAAAGGGTTTTTTTATTGTTCAATTTTACACACAAAAAAAATGGATAATGTCCTTAATGAAGGGCCAAGGTTTTGGGGTAATGTTGGGCTCTTCATGTGGGAAAGTGTAACTAGGTTCGGTCTTCATAATGACCAGTAATTATGAATTTGTGTAATGAAGAAGACAAAGATAATAAAATGTATTTTGTAATGCTTGCTTCATGGGTTTCATAAGCAAGGAGTTTTTATTATAGGTCAAAGACTTCTTCTTGATGTCTTTAGAGATTTGTCATCTTGTCATAAATGTATAATTTAGAGTCATGTATATGAAGTGTTGTTACACTTGTAAAGACAAGCATTGATGTAATTTTTATACTCCAAGACCTTGTCAAAATGCTCCAAGGAAGTCGGCCCAATTATGTTGGATAGATCCCTTGATGAAGTCAGCCTACAAGCAAGAGGTCATGTCGGCCTAGAGGTAGGGAACAGTCCCTATAAATAAGTGGACTGCAGCCTCGTAACAGATCAAGCAATTCGGTGAAGTTTCAGTGATTAGATGTGAAGTACAGGTCTGAGATTTAGTGCGAGGAAAGGAGACATTTCAGCGAAGGATGGCAGAGTGATTGCTCAACAAAAGATAAGGGTTATCTCTGTTGTAGACGCCACACCTACCTTGCATTCTGCAGAGAGAGACAAGTCTGTGATTCGGTGTTAAAAGGGTGACCTTTCAGCGAAGTGAAAAGCGACAGTCCAGCGCAAGAAAGGAGAATTAGATATCTCTGCTTTGGGCATGTACCTACCTCGCATCTCTGAGGTAGGCCGAAGATACTTCATGAAAGGAACAGTCACAGAAAGGGTTTGTTATCTAGGGCTAAAAGGAAGTGCAAAGAAGAAGGTATTTAAAGCATGAAGGAAGGACATTACAACAAGTCAAAGACATAGTCTAGGGCATCAAGATAGAAGGACGAGAAGTTATCTCTAGGAGACTGAGAATGGATCAAAGAAAGCAGTAACTTGTCAAGGGACCGAGTTCCTCAGTGTTGTGCAAATTGGTGCAGAATGGTGCAGAACGGTGCAGAAAGGGAGATCAACATAAGAAGCCAAGAAAGATCAAGTGACAAGGTCTTGGAGGCATACTGATGTCTAGGGTATGTGTCATGGTCATGGTACTTGTCAACTGAAGATCTAGAAGAAGAATTACTTTCAGGTTTTCCTCTCCAAGAGAGAGAGGTTTTGGCCTTGGCTTGAAGAGCCAAAATTCTGTCTCTTGTATTTTGATAATTGACTTGATGAAAGATACAATAAACTAATGAAGACAAGATCTAAGTAATAGAAGCATAACAAATATAACACAAGCAGTTATCAAGTAAGAGAATTGAATTAAACTATGTCCTACCAAATTCTCAACACTTCATTATGCCATGGTTCCCAGAATTCAAGACTACAACCATGGTGGTCTTGTTGATTTTCTAGGGCACCTGATAGAATTTAGTTTTTCTTCACCTAATAACTACTTCAATGATAAATTAAACATTAGTTTCAAATAGCAATAATTCAATATCTTTTAGATAGTTATACAAAAGAAAACATCAACTAAGAAACATTAAAGTGCAGTAAACTAACCATGAAACAAAGAGACACGAGACACATAAAATTAGGCACACAGCCATGGCAAAACCCACAAGGGGAAAACCAAGTAAAACTTCTTCCTTATGAGAGAGAGAGTTTACAAATTTATCAATACATCATAAATAACAAATAGCAAAATAATAGCCAAACCAGCAACCAAAATCGTGATCAAGTGCCATGTCAAAATCCAAGTCCCTGATATTTGGGCCCTCCGTAGAATTTTGGCCTCCTAAAATTTTGGCCCTCCTGTAATTTCGATGGATCAAAGATGCCTCATACAAAGTTGATGTGTCCAAAAGAGGATAAATGATCTCCTCTATATAGCCTTCAAGTGGGGATTGAATGGGTTCCTCTTAGGGGCCCCGATGACCTAATAAATTTGGAGGCAAATTTAAAAATTCAAATTTCTATTTCTTTTTCAAGATAAAAATACCGACCATGGCTACCATATTTTCCAACACTCCCTCTTAGCCAGGGAGGAACTTTTCAATGTGGAAAAAGTCGAAGTCGGGATTAAATCTACAAGGGTCCAAAAGTTGAAAAACTCGATAAAGTCGGGAGTTTTTTGAAAAAGTCAACAAAAAGTTGGCAAAACTAAAAAAATACAAAAATATTCATTTTTGGAAAAAATCCTGATTTTTCAAAAAAAAATTAAAAATTTATTAAAGAAACTACCTCACTCGCGATTTTTTGGAAAAAGTCGGCAAAAGTCAGGACTTCAAGGATAAAATCGCAACTTTTTCATGGATGAAAAAGTCGGCAAAAAGTCGGCCGATATAGTCTGCTCACGAAAAAATTCAGGATTTTTTCAAAATGTCGAGACTTTTTGCCGACTTTTTCCACACTGGTACTTTTCATTCTCTCTCTCCAGATCAATCAACCTGACCAATCATAGGTCTCACAGCGCACAGCCGAAGGAAGAGATTACAAATGCAAATCTCTCTCTCTCTCAAGATCAATCTCCTCGACTAATCAGAGGTCTCTCAACCCACAACTTAAGGGAGAGATCATCAATCTCATCATAAGGAAAGATACATAGAATTCACCTCAAATCATCTCCCTGACCATGAGGTCTCACAACACACAGCAAAAGGGAGGAATCTACAATACATCTCCCAAACCATAAGGTCCCATGGTACACAACCTACAGGTGGAATCAACAACACATCTCCCGAATCACAAGGTCTCACGGCACACAACCTACAGGAGGAATCAACAATACCTCTCCTGGACCAAAAGGTCTCACGACACGCAGCCTATAGGAGGAATCAACAATACATCTCTCAAACCACAAGGTCTCACGACACAACCTCCAGGAGGAACCAACAATACATCTCCAAGACCGCAAGGTCTCGTGACACACATCCTACAGGAGGAACCAACAATACATCTCCCGGACCATAAGGTCTCATAGCACACATCCTACAGGAGATGGTCCATAATATGATGCTAATCAGTGCTCCCTCTTCAAGGGGATTCTCAGTAGTTCCAATTTCTTCACATAAATATCAGCAACCAGTTCATCATCAAAAATGTAGCCATGGTGGATCTCAAATATTTCAACAAACAACAACATTCAGTTGTTCATTCAGCTTCAATTGGGGCTTCTCTCAAAAGCAAGCATCAGCATCTATTAACAGAGAATAATAGATTTCAATAGTGGCTTCGCACAGAAGCAATCATCGGCAACCGCAGAAGTGAGTATCAATATCCATAGTCGAATCCAACAGATAATAAATGGCTTCTCTCAGAAGCAGGCATCAACAACCATAGTAGAATCTACCAGATCATAATCGAATCGAGCAGATAACAAGAAGCATCAACAACCATAGTAGAAACCAGCATACCATAATCGAATCAAGTAGATAACAAGTGGCTTCTCATAGAAGCAGGCATCAGCAAGCCATAATTCAATCCAACAGATACAGAAGTAGGGATCAACAACCATAGTATAATCCAACAGACCATAATCGAATCCAGCAGATAACAATAGACTTCAACATAAATAAACATAATCAGATAGATCAATGAACCAATTAGGGAATCAACCAAGTCAATATTAGAGTCTCGCAGCTTCTTTAAATCATTCATCGAGGAGATGTCGATGGTTTGCATAAAAAGAACCCTAAAATATTCTCTGGAAAACCCTAACCAAAGGGTATGTTGATAATGTGTGAAACCCTAAACCTACTTAGGGTTATTAATGAAGAAATTGCTATACTGGTTGATATATTGATGATGTCATGTTTGGGATTTTGATATGATCATGAAAGCTCTAACTTATTAGGGTTGAAATGATGTTGTTCGAAATATGGAACCTTTGAACTTTTGATATAATAAGGGTTTGCTTTGATATGAACCGAAACCCTAGGTTTTGGTTAGGTCTACGAGCAAAATCCATGTTATGAAAAATCCTAGGAATTAAACCCTAGGTATATGTTCCTTTCATTGAATCCCTAGGATTAGTCTAGGTCAGTATATGTCTAATGTATTAATATTGTCCGACATATGATATGCTCTTGTATGATGGTAATCTCCTAGATATGTGTGTTGACCAAATTTGTAATGGTCATAAGTCCTAGGGTTTGGAAACAAGCCCTAGTCAAAGTTTGAAGTTCTAGGATGATGATTGAAAAGTGTAGGGTTTTACATTTAAGCCCTAGTAATGATTAAATTCTCTAGTATGTGTATTCATCTGAATCTATATAATGTTTGTTGAGAATTTATAAATAGAAAATCTAGGGTTTACATCGAACCCTAGTAGAAGTTATTCATGTTGTGTTTGTGAAATCTAGGGTTTACATAAAAACCCTAGCGGATAGTCTATCATATGGCTTCCGAAAGTTATTAGATACCTTTATTTTTCTTTTTGAGTTATTTCTAGGGATCGCTATATGAAAGAGCTAACCTTCTGTCATTGAATTGCTGATGTGATTTAGGGTTTGTAACAAACTTGGGCTAGAACTTCATGCTTCTAAAGAATTGGTTGGACTTGCTATCTATGTTGTGCAGGTACATCATACTGGTGAAGAAGTCTGCAAAAGAAGTATGATGAGAAGGATTGAAGCCATGAAGTATTGTCCAACACCGAAGGAAGAAGTTAGTCTCCCTACATTAAGAGGGAGCCTGCATAGAAGAACTTTCCCTAGTTAAGAGGGAGGGCACAAGATAATTTTTCATTGGAGAATACATTCTAGAAGATATGTTGCTACATGAGAAGTAGGAAAAGGAATCTTCTCTCAAAGATAGTCCTACTGAGATTAATTGAAGAGCAACATCGAAACCCGAATGTTTGTTTTGGTTATATATTTGAAAGTATTTTGTTGATTGGCGTTGTATTTGTATAGATAAATCTCTCGAAGATTTGATAAACATGATGGTTACTGAGATTTATTGTTGAGGCTTTGTGAGTGAAGCATTGCGTGGAAAGACATCAAGCCGACACTATGTTTTGATGTCTGGTACGGAGGGTGGCATCAAGTGGATGTGCACCTAGTTCCCTGGGTTGATGGTTAGTACGTAAGCTTGATGGTACCTATAGAGGCTGAAAGCTTTAGTCCATCTTAGTCCCACTTGGATAGATTGCTTTGGTTGGGAATCTAGTCCATGGCATTGCGGTGCCTAAATTGTTGAGTAACAAATGGATAGATTTCCCTAGTCAGGAATATAGTCCATGGCATTGAGGTGCCGAAAAATTCTTCATAGTTCACATAGTTGAGATCTTCCTTGTATTGGTGTATTATGAATACCTCCCTAATTAAGAGGGAGTGTTGAAGATTGTAGCTAGGTTCGGTCTTCATAAATTATATTTCAGTTAATATTTAATGTACTTGTCAAAAGAATAAAGAAAAGAATTTTATATTATTATTAAATGACTTATTAAAGCATGGGTTTCATGCTTGGGTCATAATATTTTAAGTCAAAGTCCCCATTGTAGACTTCTAGGATATATTCTGAGTTTATAGAGTCATTACAGAGTTAAATTGACCCATACTGGGCTTTTGAATTATGTAATTCGATCAAGTATTGAGTCAACTATGGTTTAAGGAGCCTCCACATCAAGTCGGCCAACGAGTGATCAAGTCGGCCCCAAGCCCAGGAATTCGAGTTCATCACAAGCCTATAAAGACAGGGAGATCAAATTCATTTGGAGAACCAACTCACTCACACAGAAATTCGATATCTACTGCTGCAAGGGAAAAAGTGTGAAGTCAAAGAAGGGGTCAAAAGAAGTGTGATTTTGGACAAGCTAAAGGATAGAAAGAAAATCGAAATTTTGGTGTTTCTCTCTCTCACACATGCCCCAGATTGGAAGATCGAAGTCCCTCTTTGTTTTGTTGTTGTCAATTGTTGCCAGTTGCTGCATGTTGCTACTGCCAACAGAAGAATAGGTCGAAGTTGATTTTGCGGAGTGTTAGTGCCTTAAGAAGTTGTATTGGGTCAAAATCAAACTCCTAGAAGCAAGATCGAAGTCTTTCCTCCAAGATCGAAGTTCCAGAAGCAAGGTCAAAGTTCCAAGATCGAAGGAAGTGTTGCATAGTGTTGTTGTTGTTGTTGTTGCTGCCAGATTGAAGTAGGATCAAAAGGAAGATTGACTTGGTGTGGAGGAGGTCTGACTCAAGGTCTAGAGTCTCAAGAATACTATTGAAGGAAGAATTACTAACTGGATTTTCCCCTAGAGTGGGGTTTTCCCCTAGTTGTTGGTCTATATCTAGTGTCCTTGATCTATGTGCTTTTGCTTTGATATTTGCTTGATGAACTAAGAAGATAAGAAGAATATAATAAGAATTAAAGAACATCACAAGTAAATAATCAAGAACAAGAGAATCTTTCTGCCTTTCTGATTCTCTAACAGTCGGGACCTTAGTGAGATAGTTAATTTGGGAAATAACAAGGCATGTCTATTAAGTGAGGCAGGTGATATTCTTCTTCCCATAGTCACAATCCAAATCAAATGGTGAGGAATTTAGGTCAATGACTTGGCACCAATTCTATAGTGGAGTATTGGAGAATAAGACAAAGTTGTCTATTTGAATCTATGAAGGACTTGAAAGCGAACGTCCATGATCTTTTTCATTAAGCTAGGCTACGAGTGGATATAGCAATTTAAGAAACAAGCATGTACATGTCTATTAAGGGAAGGAAGGACACCGAATATAAGTGGGAAACCTTCAACTTCTAAGCATATCAAACATTGTGCTTGTGAAATGGGTATTCCTAAATAAGTTGTATGGGGGCAATGTGAAAATGAATCAAGCGGTAGGACTAGTTGCACGGGCTTTGGTTGGGAGATTTCATGGCCGAAGAACAAGTGCAAAAACCCTCAAGGAGAGGCTGACACAAAATTGGATACCATGGACTAAATATTGTTGAGAATTTCATATATTCACTAGAGGGTGGATGGCCTATGATCTTGAGTCTTCAATGAATGTGGAGAAGCTACTAATGAAAAATGGGAGATGGGAGTCAATTATTCTAATCCTCGAGAAATGGACCTCCTTTTTTTATGCAAAGTTGGAAAAAGCTTATGTCATCTCGATTTGGATTAAGTTGTTGAGCTTTCCATTCATAGTTCTAGTCAGCAAATTATTTAAGGAAATCAAGAATTCCATTGGGTCCTTTATGTAAACAGATATTAGCTATGAGGAGACCAGAATTATGACTTTTCGTAGGGTTATTGTACAATTGGGACCTTCATGAGGGGTTAGGGGAGGAGATGATACAACAACAAAGCCCCATCACCCACATGTAGTTGTTGGATTATACAAGTACACCATTCAAATGCTCAAAACGCCACAAATATGGGCACTTGATGGCAAAATATACACTAAATCTTAACAAGAATGTGTTGGTAAAGAAGCATAAGCATACCATAGTAGATGAAGCTCGAGAAAATAATGTCAATAATTTATCAAAGCTTAGGATTTCTCAAATAGAAGTTAGGCATGATTCAAAAATGGATGAAGAGGCACAAAAATTTTCCTTTATGCCAAAATAAAGTGGAATTGTTGCTCAACTTACAAAAATCATGATCATGGGAAGAGCAAGGACATGTCTTCACAAATGCAAGCAAATATGGATATGAGTGTAGTATAATTTTGACCCCTCTCTTGTTTTTCTTATGACAATGTGAATGTAATAGGGCCTATTACAGCAAAATCTTGTACCTTTTGTACGAAGCCTCACAAGGTGGCTAAGACAATGAGTAAGATAGGACAGTTACCATTGTCACCCCAACAACTCCCATCATTTTAGTGATGGATGCAATCCAACACAAAGGAGGCTTCTCTAGTAGATCTCAAGGACCAAATGGCTCAGTCAAACAATGTCAAGAGCCCCCCTAAGGCTTCTACTTCTATCATCACTACTCAAGATGACTAATAATTAGGGTTTATGGTGGCCTAAATAAGCTATGTTGCACTGGCTGTGGGGACAGGGGAATGTGGGGACGAGTTTCCGAGACGGCTAGAGCGCACCCCCAAATTTTCAGGGGACAGCAAGTGCAACAACTATTTAAAATTAAAATAAAATTAAACATGAACCAAAATAAATAAAATACTAAAATGGTAAATCTAAAGACTAATACTAATAGTCTAATAGTATCTAATCGTCATTGAGAATTGTGCATCACAAAAACAAATTTCGTCATCATTGCATTTCTTAAGAAGTACTATTAGTTTCATACAACTTACAACCTACAATCTACTACTGTCTAATATCTACATAATCATTCTATGATCATTGATGCACGATGAATCATTTCAAAATTTAAATAGCAGCTACAGTATAAAAGTAAATAGTACTAAAATTTAATAAAGATGTAAACATGAACAATTCATTAAAGTTTAAATATAAATCTCAAATTAAGAGTCTAGAAGTAGAAAACCATGGATTATAAATTTATAAATTATAGTCATAGACTATAGTCGAAGAACCAAAATGAAAAAAAATTAAAATTTAAACATAATATAGTCACTAGTGTAGTTGCCAAATGGTAAAATGTTTTAAGTTTGATAGGTATATGCGTTAGCCTTAGGTTAGGATAAATGTAATTTAGGAATTTAAATTTTCTTAATTTAAAATTTTGAATTTTATTAAAATTATGTTTTAATTTTTTTTATAAAAATGAAATATTTTAATATTTTTTTTAACTTATGATTTGAAATTTTATTGGGGACGTCCAGAAGTCCCTGATTTATCAAAGGACGATTTATCAAGGGAGACTTTGGAAGTCCCCAAAAAGTCCCTGAATTTTCGAGGGACGGCTAGGGGACAGCCTTGAAGTCCCCAAGTCCCCGATGGAGTCCCTAGCAAATCTAGAACGTTTTCAACGAGTTCCAAAGTCCCCGGAATGCCGAAACGAAGGGAACTGCATGAATTATAGCGGGGACGAGTCCCCGTCCAACATATTAAATAAGTAATTTCCATATTTGAGTTCAAAGAGTCTCATGGATGTTTCAAAGTGTTAAATTTACATAACAATGGTGTTCTATGCTTGATGCACTTTTACTTCTTAGGCCCGATAAAAAATAGCAATCACATGAACATGAAAGTAAAATGTTGATAGAACACAATAATAGATCAATAGAAGACAATTTAAATATAGATCAGATTTACAATTCCTTTTGTCCAGCAAAGATATAAGATATTGTTGCGTTACGACAGTCAACAAGATGCTTCAACCAGCAAAGTCTTTCTCAGTCAGCCAGCCCTTCATGTGTCACACCCACAGCCCTTAAAGATAGCTCATCACAAGTCAACGCAAGTCAACCCAAGAACAGTGCAAAAAAGTCAACGCAGGCAGCAGTAGAAAAGTCAACGCAACAAACTAGGGCTTCGGTCAAATAGCCTGGAATTCCTCAATTTTAGTGCCGAGTTGTACGGCCTCCTAAAATCGGATTTTTGCAGAGTTTTGAAGTCAAACGACCAAGGGTTGACTACAGTCAACGCTGGTCAACGTTGCTGCAAAAGTGCCCTAAACAGATCCACAAATTTCAGACTTCTGCTCCACACATGTGAGGGGAAAAAGCCTCCAAAGGCTATCGAACAAATCAAATCACAATAAGAATGTGAGATGAGATGATGAGAAAATGACCTCGTCTCTCCAATTTATATCCATCTATGAGGGTGTGTGACACGTCTATTAGGCATGTGAGCCTACATTACAAATCTGGCCAACCTTGCACATGTGGAAAATAAATTCAAAATAAATGTTTTGCTCATCCGATCAAAATGATCTTGAGATCAATCTTGCACCTCTCCAAAAGAGGAATCCAACAAAAATATGACCATCATCATATGAGCATTGCAACATGGATTTTGGACCTAGCTGCCCAAAATTAACACTCCCTCTCAACTAGGGAGAACTCCATCTGTCCACAAGTGCCATCCATCAGTACCATCATGTACCTTCACCAAACATTGTGCGTCATCCCGCCGTAAATTGCTTTGCTTGCTCTTTATTTCAGAACAAAAGGTGAGTCACAAATACATCACACACAGCTGACCTGAAGTCAACTTAGAGGTAAAAACCTCTCTCGGTCTCAAAAAGAGTCTCATACTAACTCGAAGTTAGTTTACTAACCCAAAGTCTGTTTAGAGGATAAAACCTCATCATACTTGATCCCAGATCAAGGTGTTGGACACGTGCCATCAGACATAGAGAGTACAGTAATCTCCGATGAGTCCATTGGTCTGTTATGGTCTCTATCCACATTTCCCACCTCATTGGCCAAATGAGAGGTACTTCCCATGAATCCAAAACTCCATGGGTAGGATGCGTGCGGGGCACAGATTAGAGAGAAGCGAACCAACTCAATATCGTAACGGTGGGCCAGAAGCACAACAAGGTTCAGCAAGCCTAGCCCCGTATGTGCTTATAGCTCCAAGAAGTTATCCCCAAGCCCCCTGGAGCTCCCAGAGCTCATAGTCCAACTCAAGCAGGACCCTCAAAATAGGGTCTTTCCACAATTCCAAGCTTCTCACGAAAGCTTAGGAACTCGACCTTCCCCAGGGGCTTTGTGAGAATATCCGCGACATGCTCATCAGTTCCTATATGATCGAGCCTTACAGCGCCTCGTTGTACCATATCCTGGATAAAGTGGTACCTGATATCAATATGCTTGGATCGATGGTGGAACAAGGTATTCTCAGAGAGACGAATCCCACTCTGGTTATCACAAAGGATAATGGTGGTATCTAGGACATGCCCAAATAGCTCACTGAAGAGCTTTCACAACCAAACAGCTTCACAATAGGGCATACTCCTTGCAATGTATTCGGCCTCAGCGGTGCTCAAAGCCACTGAATTTTGCTTCCTGCTCATCCAAGATATTGAAGCAGAACCCAAAGTGAAGCAACATCCAGATGTGCTCTTGCAATCCACCATACTGCCAGCCCAATTGGCATCAGTATATCCATGGAGTCTCAAACTCCCGGCAGTGTATCTCATCCCATGGTTGATTGTGCCCCGAAGATATCTCAATAGATTCTTGGCACCAATCTAGTGAATGTGATGAGGATCAACCATATGTTGACTCAAAGTGTTCACTGCAAAGCATACATTCGGACGAGAGTTCACTAAGAACATCAGGGCCCCCACGAGTTGTTGATACTTGGTAGAATTTGCTAGCACGGGCCCAGCTGCATTTCCACTCAACTTCTTAAAGTTGAGTTCCATTGGTGTTGACACAGACTTACAGTCCACCATACCAAATATCTCCAGCAGCTTCACGACATATTTTCCTTCAAAAAGGCAAATCTCGCCTGGCCTCTGCCAAACCTCCAAGCCTACGAAGTAGTGCATCAGTCCTAGGTCTTTCATCTCAAACTCAGAAGTTAGCTCCCTCTTACACTAATGAATGAGAGGGTCAGCACCTATCAGGAAGAGATTATCCACATAGAGAACCAGAATGAGAGGGCTTTCTCTACAACCTTAAAGTAAAGGTTCGGATCAGCATTATTTTGAGTGAAGCCCAGCTTCATCAAGTAGCTATCTATCCTCTAATACCAAGCCCTCGGGGCTTGCTTCAACCCATAGAGGGCTTTCTTCAAACTGCATACATGGGTGTCTCTATCTTGGACTTCTAACCACAGAGGTTGCTCCACATACACTTCTTCCTTTATAGATCCATGCAGAAAAGTGATCTTCACATCCATTTGAGGTAGACTTCATCCTTGTGTAGCAGCAACGGCAATAATAGATCGAATGGTGGTATAGCGGGCCACAGATGCAAATATATCATCATAATTTATGCCTTCCTTTTAAGAGAAGCTTCAAGCAACAAATCTTTCCTTGTACTTTTTAGCACTTCCATCAGATCCATGCTTGATCTTATAGAGCCATTTCGAGGTGACAACAGATTTGTCCTCCGGTCTCGGGACCACTTCCCAGACATCATTTTTCATAATGGACTCATATTCTTCGTGCATAGCATCCTTCCAAACTTGATGCTTTACAGCTTCTTCAAATGTTCCAGGCTCAGATTGTACTATCGTACTCATGGTTGCTAGATACCCTTGGTATCTCTTCAGCTTCTTGCTTTCACAGAATGTCCCCCTTGGGGCAATATGTCTCTTGGCATCTTCGAGAGTATCCCTAAGCCATGAGGGTCTTTTCTTATTTGAAGGATGTAGATCAATGGGATCCATAGGTCCTTCAACATCGAGCATCAAGTCATCCTTCGGCTCTTCCAGCTTCCCTGCTTCTTCATCTTCTTTGTCTTCCTTGGAGCTAGGAAGATTTCTTACTTTTTTGAGGGCAGCATCTTCATCGAAGGTGACATCGTGACATATATCCACTTCTCTTTGACTAGGCACATAGATTTTGTATGCCTTCGAAGTTTCACTGTAGCCCACACACATTCCCTTCTTTCCAGAAGCACCCAGCATGCTTCTCTTTTCTTTCGGCACATGAAAGTAAACAGGACAACCAAAAACTCTAATATGAGAAACATTAGGTTTCTTACCAAAGAAGACTTCTTCGAGAGTTTTGGAGTCCAGAGCAGAATGTGAGCATCTATTTTGAATATACACAGCAGTGTTGCTTCTCCCCATAGAAACTTCAGAAGACCTTGGTCACATAGCATGGCGCGGGCAGCTTCCACAATGGTCCTGTTCTTTCTTTCAGCAACACCATTTTGCTGAGGAGTGTATGCAGTTGAGGTCTCCCTCTTAATGCCAGCTTCTCTACAAAAGTCATTAAACTCATTTGACTCATACTCGGTCCCATTGTCGGTACTCAAAACTTTGATTTTCTTCTCGGTTTGATTTTCCACCAAGGCCTTAAAGGTACGATACCATTTGAATGTTTCGACCTTCTTCTTCAAAAAGTATATCCAGGTCTTGCGAGAGAAGTCATCTGTAAAAGTCATGTAATAGGAACATCCTCCCAAGGATGTCACAGGCAACATACCAAATAAGTCAGAATGTATCAACTGCAAGATATTAGTTGTCTTTGTGACACTTAAGGGGAATGGTCCCCTTGTATGCTTGCCTTCAACACAACCCTGACATATGCCTTCATGATCAACTCGAAAATCAATAGAAAGAGCTTCCTTGAAGTTATTCTTCCAGATAAGTACATTTCCATCAACGAATGTCACCTTGAACCCTTTCTCTTCCATTGTCAAAATGGACACAAGGTTCTTCTTCAAATCAAGTACATATAACACATCTTGTAATCGGAGAACTTGACCTTGAGATAGATGGAGGGTCACGGTCCATATTCCTTTCATGGGATAGGTGGCATTATCTCCAAGGATAATTTCCCAATCAGTATCCTTCTCAAACAAATCAGAAAGCGCTTCTTTATAACCAGTGAGGTGCTTTGAAGCACCACTATCAATCAACCATACAATCTAGGGTGTTAGGTGGAGATGCAGCAGAGAGGGCAGATATTAGAATAAATTCCTTTTTCTTATTATCAGCAACATTAGACTCATCATACCTGGAATTTCTTGACCTCTTGAAAGATTGCCCATTTCCACCACGATCAGACGGAGCCTTCCTTTTTCCTTGGAACCTGTTGTTCCTGCCATTCCTTCTCGAGTTGTTTTCATCATCCCTGAGAGAGTCCCTTCTATTAGGGCACTCTCTTGCATAGTGACCAAACTTGTTACAAGTGTAACATCTTCGCTTCCTTCCTTTGGGCCCGGCTCTACCATTGTTTTGATTTCTCGGGCCACCACGGTTCATCTTCTTTGCATGAGCGGCGAAGGCAATAGGGTCACTTCCATTACCATTAGAGGCAGACTCCATCATTGTTGTTTCCTCTTGAGTGCATCTCGTCAATATTTCATCAAAATCAGGAATCACATATTTATTAAGAATAGTGGTATTGAATACATGCCAATCACAGGGGAGACCTCCAAGTGCAATAAGAACCATTTCTCGATCAGGTATTGCTTCCCCAATAGCTAGGAGGCTAAGTCACAGGACACGTACTCCAAGATCACGTGTCCCATATTTCACGTGTCAGACACGAAAAACGACCTAAAACGTGTCAAATACGATTTTGGTCGTGTCCTCCGAAACAGAAAACGTGTTCTCCGTTTTTGAAAACGTGTCCTTCGTTTTTGAAAATGTGTCCTCTATTTTTGAAAACGTGTCCTAGGATATTTCAAGATAGAGCATCTTTTCTTGAGGTGGAGGAAGGATTTGTAGAGTTCTCCACTGGCACTAGGAGATTTGGCAGGTAGGATGTACTTGGAGATAGGGGGGTCAAAGATGCCTATGCTTGGTGGTCAACTCATGGGGCAGCATGCCCTATTCTACAACAATTAGCCTTGAGGGTCCTCTCTCAAGTTACTTCATCTTCGTGTTGTGAGAGGAATTGGAGCACTTATGGGAATCTATATAGTTTGAAAAAGAGTAGGCTTGAACAATCCAAGGCAGAGACAGTGGTGTATGTGCACACCAACCTTCGTTATAGCCACAGAGACAGGAATGGTTGAAGGGCAAGACAAAGATGTGGGATGTGTTTCCTGATGATATGGGCTTGGACAACAATGTTGAGTTGGCGTTAGCCAACATGGATCTTAATGACCCAGTGCTAGAGCCAGTGACTTTTGATGATGAGTCTCCTGAGGGGTCATCCTCCACACCAGCAAATGCAGCAGGCGCAAGAGATCTTGGATTGGGCATAGAGGAGGAGGATGGAGAAGGGTCAAATAGCAGCGGCAGTTATGGTGATTATGACATGGAGGAGGACATGGACTATTGATAGAGTGATGAGTCGTGGACTCGTGGCTAGTGACGTGGTTCCTACTTATTTTGTATCTACTCTTTTGTATTTTCCAGTGGCATTCCCTCAGTATCTATGTAATACATTTTGATTTTGATGACTTTATGGAAAATCTGCATTTTATGGTTTTAATATCTAAGTTCTTCTAAATTTCAAGTTATTGTTATGGTTTTAACTCTTAAATTTTAATGACTCATGACTCATTGACTATTGTTGTGGTTTTAATGACTATTTAGCATTTCTTATGTGCTTGTAGCCTTGTATCATTCTAATTTGTCAATATTAATTTATTATATATATATATATATATATATATATATATATATAAAACGTGTCCCTCGTGTCCTATTTCTGAGGTCACGGTGTCTCGTGTCGAATACTCGTATTTATGTGTCCTCCGTGACTCGTGTCCTCGTGTCATGTGACTTAGCTAGGAGGTTATTCCTGATTTCAGTGAGCCTCATAAAATAGGATTGAATAGATTCATCCTTACCCTTCTTGATATTCTTCAATTGATTCTTGAAGAAGTGGATTTGATTAGCATTGTTAGCCCTGAACATGCTCACTAGCTTATCATACATCTCCTTAGATGTCTTCAGCCAAAAATGTAAGCAACCAAGTGCTTATGAATAGAATCCCGAATAATCATCTTTGCTTTGATTTTCCCTTTTCTATACTTCGTCTTCGTGGCAGTAGCTGCATTTGATGGAGGCTCTTGAATCTTCCCCTGTACATATTCCATGACATCTTGATCTTCTAGCACCACCAAATCCAAGGACATCTTCCATGCATGATAATCAGACTTATCAGTCAATATATCATCAGCATTGAAACCCTTGTAGTTTGAGGAGGCCATTTTTCGTTGATAGGATTTCTTCCTTCAAAAATAGCTTCTAACACCAGCTTGGACTCTTGGACTTTTTCTTCACCTCAGCTCTGATTCCATGTTAAATTTAGATAACAACGGTGTTTTATGCTTGATTTACTTTTACTTCAATCTTTCTTAGGCCCGATACAAAATAGCAATCACATAAACATGAAAGTAAAAAACTGATAGAACACAATAATAGATCAATAGAAGACAAGCCAAATATAGATCAGAATTACAATTCCTTTTGTCCTGCAAAGATATGAGATATTGTTGCGTTACGACAGTCAACAGGATGCTTCAACCAGCAAAGTCTTTCTCGGTCAGCCAGCCCTTCATGTGTCACACCCACAGCGCTCAAAGACAGCTCATCATAAGTCAATGCAAGTCAACCCAAGAACGTTGCAGAAAAGTCAACGCAAGTAGTAGCAAAAAAGTCAACGCAACAAACTAGGGCTTTGGTCAAACAACTCGAAATTCCTCGATTTTAGTGTCAAGTTTTAGGGCCACCTAAAATCGGATTTTCTGTAGAGTTTTGAGGTGAAACGACCAAGAGTTGACCACGTTCAACGTTGGTCTACGCTGCTGCAAAAGTGCCCTAAACAGATCTACAAATTTTAGACTTCTGCTCCAAACGTGTGAGGGGAAAAAGGCCTCCAAAGGCTATCGAACAAATCAGATCACAATGAGAGAATGTGAGATGAGATGATGAGAAAATGACCTCCAAGTCTCTCCAATTTATATCCATCAATGAGGGTGTGTGACACATCTATTAGGCATGTGAGCCTACATTACAAATATGGTCGACCTTGCACATGTGGAAAATAAATTCAAAATAAATGTTATGCTCATCCGATCAAGATGATCTTTAGATCAATCTTGCACCTCTCTGAAAGAGAATCCAACAAAAATATGACCATCGTCATATGAGCAGTGAAACATGGAGTTTGGACCTAAATGCCCAAAATTAACATAAAGGCTTAGGACAAACAAAACAATTGCAATAAAGGTCCCCAACACACACACAATCAAGAAATTACTAAGTGTTATAGTAAACTAGCTTGTAAAATGGAAAATTGCAGCAATATACATAACAACAACAATAAATAGCCTCAGACCCTATGATGATAAAGTGAAAAATCTAGGACGATGATAAGAGTAAAACCTAGACGTCAACCCTAAATTATGGCTGAAAAGTACACACTTTAAATGACACTTGATTTTCCAATATATTCAAGACAATTTCTAACGCTATGACAATGACATCTAAGATAAATTATACTGAAAATAAGTGATTTTATTGTAATTAAACCCTACTTTACACAAACAATACAAAATGACCTTTAAAGTATATATGAATGTCACAACAAAGATTAGACTAGTGCCTTTCTCAGTCCGAGTCTTATGGTGTCATAGATAAACACGCTAGGAGAAAATGGAGTAGATCAAGATTCAAAGGACTAGGGTAATTACATTCAGTATCTGTTGACACCTAATCCTATGGATGGGTGTGCACATTTATTTTTGTATATTATTTATTATTAGGAGATAAGGAAGGCCAAGAGTCATTGGGAGCTGAATCCCAATAGCCTCACTTCCCATCTATATAAGCATGTACATTCTTCAGCTAATATACATTGCAGATTTGAGGAGTTACCTCCAGGTTTGACATGGTAT